>PVIU01000833.1:0-68935 GCA_004026605.1 Ondatra zibethicus
CTTCTGCTTCCAGCCTGAGACCTCCTTCATTTCCCGAAGAGACAGCTTCTGCTTCTCCCCTCCCCCCTCTATCTCTGTTTCTCTTTCTCTCTCTCTGCCTCTCTCTCTGCTCTTTTCCCTTCTCCCCTTCCCCCCTTTCCCCTTTATAGCCTACTAAATAAATACCCACTTTCTCTGCATGGCGCATCTCTGTCTCTCACCCATCACGCAGCTCCCTGCCTGGGACTGGCTGCCTTCGTGGCCCGCCGTGATCTCGTGCCCGCTACCCACTGTCGCCACTCGGGGACCTGCAGCGTTTTACCATAACAGGGTGGTTCTCCATCTGGGGATTCTTGGGAAGTAAGCTGTCTCTTCCAGCCATGGTCAGCATTCCTTGGTTTGTGGTAACATGGCTAGAATCTCTGCTCTGTATTCATTTGTTTTCTCCACCTGGGGGTGGTAAAATCTGTTTCTCTTTTATGAAGGTGTTTGCGATTGTTTCTCAGGCTCACCTAGATACTCCGTGATAATCTCCACCTATAAATATCAATAACATATAAAGGTCCCGGCCTTAGGACTTGATATCTTTGAGGGCCATTATTCAGCCTTAACATGAGATCCTTCATCCCCATTCACCATCTACTATTAATATGCAAACAATAGTTCCTAAATCACTCTGGAGTCCTGGACTTCTTTGCTATATTCAGATTTATATTCCATTGTCTCCTGCCTGAACTCCTCGGTGTTAAAAGGAAAATGTCTTAGACTAACTCAATTTAGTAGTTATTTATTTGAGGGAAGCATAGCAAAACGAAGATGATTTGTGAACTGGGCAGCTCCCAGAGCCGTAGAAAGCATTGCAGCCTTTATAGAAAAATAAAAATGAAGCATAGAAACAACTTACTTGTCCACAGCTTCGTCAGTTGACCAGTCAACTGGTTACATACAGCTTAACTACTAGCTGTTTGCAGCTTAGCTAATTGGTGGCAGAGGCCCCTGTGTCTGTGATTGAACACTGGGTTCATTTGATGTGCCCAGCCAGATGCTGTGACCAAAACCATAGCCTTCCAGAAGCAGTGACCCTTCAGCTGATGCCATCCTTTCCTGTCTCACTGACTGTGTTGCTTAATTTTTGTCAACTCAACAAAAACTTGAGTCACTTGGAGAGACAGAAGCTCAGTTGAAGCATTATCTCAGTCCAGCTGACTTGCAAGCACATGTGTAGGTCATTTCCTTGCTTAATGATTTATGTGGGAGGTCGCAACCCACTGTGAGAGGTGGGCAAGTGGCCCTGAGAAAATAAGATGAGCAAGCTATTGGTGAGCAAGCCAGTAACCAACACCCCTCCGTGAACTCTGAGTTCCTGCTTCCAGGTTCCTGCTAAATTCTGGTCTTGGCTTGGCTAGTTTTATGTTAACTTGGACACAATCTAGACTCATCACAGAGGAAGGAGCCTCAGTTGAGAAAACGCCTCCATAAGATCCGGCTGTAGGCAAGTCTGTAAGGCATTTTCTTAATGATTCATGGGGGAGGATCCAGCCAATGGTGGGTGATGCCATTCCTGGGCTGCTGGGCTACTGCTGGTCCTGGGTTCTATAAGAAGGCGAGCTGAGCAAGCCATGAGGATCAAGTCCGCAAGTGGCACCCCTCCATGGCCTCTGCATCTGCTCCTGCCTCCAGGTTCCTGCCCTCTTTGAGTTCCTTCAATGATGGACTCCAATATGGAAGTGTAAGTCGAATAAACCCTTTGCTCCCCAACTTGTCATGGCATTTTATCACAGCAATAACAACCCTTACTAGGACAAAATCTCTCAATGGACTATAACTTGTAAGCTGAAACAAACCCTTTCTTCCCTGTTCCAGCTGGTTTGTGTCAACTTGACACAAGCTAGAGTCATCAGAGAGGCTGGACCCAGCTGTAAGACGTTTTCTTAATTGATCATTGGGGTAGGACTCAGACAACTGTGGGTGGTGCCACCCCCAGGTTGGTGGGCCTGGGTTCTCACTGAGCAAGCCACGAGAAGCAATTGAGTAAGCAGCTCCCCTCCATAGCTTCTGCATCAGCTCCTGCTCCCGGCTTCCTGCCCTGTTTGAGTTCCTGACCCGACTTCCTGCAATACTGAACAACAATATGGAAGTGTCAGCCAAATAAATCCTTTCTCCCCAACTTGCTTTTTGGTCTTGGTGTTTCATTGCCACAATAGAAACCTTAAAGAAGACATTTCCCAAATTGCTTTAGTCAGAATTTAATCATAGCACAGAGAAAGAGCCAGGACTCTAACCCTTCCCCAAAATGATCCCACTGCTTTATGTCTTCTGGGTTTTACACGCTGCCATTCACCTGACTGCAGCGTTGGGGGTTCCTTTCCTGCCTGGGGCCACCCATCTACACACCCTGCCTTTTACAACAGTGTGAATCCCCCTGCTCATACAGGCCAGTCTCTGTGACCTCGTTTCCCCGGTGTACACTGTTTCTGTTTGGAGCATCCTTCATACCCTTGCAAGGCCCTCCCTTGGTCTCTGGGATAGGTTTCCATGGCTACCTATGCTTGCACAATGGCAGGCCTGGCCACAGGTCAGTCGTAACTGAGGTTTAATTTTCTATTTCCCAACTGGATGGCAAGCTTCAGGAGAGCCAGGCTGTGTTGGTATTTGGAAATAAAAGCGAATGTTTTTGTCTGTGTTCTCAAGCTCACATCCCAGGCATCACCACCGGTCACCAAAATGTGTGCCGTGGTGAATTTTCCCAGTGAAGACTGCAGCAGGCACTGGCTGGGTGCTACATATCCTATTTCAATTATGTCCTTGCTGCCCTGGGGTTCGAGGGAGATCCCAGAGGCAAAGACTTCAGTCCCATAAGAGTTCCCGCCCACACATTTCAGATTCCAGGTAGTGTGGCCTATGCATTGACCAACAGACTATATATCTGGGCTGCAGTCCCTTTGTCCTCAGGGCTGGTAAATTTGCTAGAATGGTTTGCAGAACACAAGGAAATGCGTAGGCTTACCAGGACGCAGGTGAGCAAGGGCAGGGAGAGGTTCAGGGGGGGAGGGGGCGAGTTTCCACACATGGTACCTGTGGGCACCTGCTTACCTTCAGCCATCCAGACACTCCATGAACTCAGCCTTTTGGGGTTCTTAGTGGGGTTTCATTGTCTAGGTGGGATTGATGACATCATTGTCCACTGATGCTCAACATATAATTCACACCCTTCCTGGTCCCTGGTCCCTAGGTATGTGTAGTAAGGAGGCTGCCAGTTAGTTCCCAGCCCTTTAGCCCAGAAATAATCACACAGAAACTGTATTATTTAAATCACTGTTTGGCCCATTAGCTCTAGCTTTTTTTTTTTTTCCCGAGATAGGGTTTCTCTGTAGTTTTGGAGCCTGTCCTGGAACTAGCTCTTGTAGACCAGGCAGATCTCAAACTCACAAAGATCTGCCTGTCTCTGCCTCCCAAGTGCTGGGATTAAAGGTGTGTGCCACCACTGCCTGGCTTAGCTCTAGCTTCTTATTGGCTAACTCTTACATCTTAGTTTAACACATTTCTATTAATCTGTGTATCACCATGTGGCTGTGGCTTACTGGCTAAAGTTCTTGAGTATGTCTCTGGCAGGGCTACATGGCTTCTCCTTAACTCTTCCTTCTTTCTCCCAGCATTCAGTTTAGTTTCCCCCACCTAACTCTGTTCCCCTATAGCTCTGCTATAGGCCCAAAGCAGTTCCTTTATTTATCAATGGTAATCACAGCATACAGAGGGAAATCCCACATCGGGTATGAAGCATCTAGTCCTCCATTCACATGGTTGTTTCCTTGGCAACATGTCTTGATTCTGAGGCCATCCAGGAACCCACCAAGAGTCACCTCATGAGGACCAAAGGTGCCAGGATCAATTAGGAAATGACAAAGGTCTTGTGAGCTCTTTGTTGGGAACTGAGGTCAGAGACCAAATATTTAAAGAAAAATATTTTCCTAGTTCTCTTATATATGGATTTTAGGAACTCCAGAACAGGAATCAAATGTATAATATAAACTAATTCTATAGCACATATATCAATACAGCATATATCCACAGACCACTATGCATTTAATATTTAGTATAATAAATATATAATTATATATAGGCCTTTCTATTACTTACTTCTTATTCAACACTGAATACAGAGCCTGACTCAGACTAGGCATCAAGCTGTATTTATTGGGTTGACTACAGCAGACTTTCCCACAGCCCGTTTCCCTTTAGGGCCCAGGGCCACCATTCTGATCACTTAGACAACACCAGAACGCAATGGAAAATCAGTCCTGTTTGCGGAGGCTCAGGTACACGTTTCTCCACATCACCGACAGGGCTCCCTGGGTGTTCTCTCTATCACATGGCTCTGTGAGAATCCAAGTCGGCATAATGCTGGTTTTCCCTGCCTGGCTGGAGAACTATCCTGCATCTGCTATAATACCCTGGCTCTGGTTCCCTTACTTATTCCACACCCTTGAGCAGGGCTGGAGTCACCTACAACTATGAACTCAAATGATACCATCTCAACAAGATCCAAGCATTATTCTCCTTGGAGCTCCTTGCTAATGTATTTCTGGATACCAACAACACAGTACACAGGTTATATGGTGTTTAATAACAAGTGAATCCCAGTTATGGGTAAGGAGAAGGGCACCAGTCTACCTCATTGGTAGAGCATAGGGTAAGAACCCCGTAAAGAGCATGATGAGGGTCCCAGACCCTCTCACCCCTCACCCTTCCTTCCACTATGTCCCATGTGTCCAGATGTGTGGATGATGTGTGTGTATTTACATGTGAAGCTTTCAGGAGTAGAGGTGAGACTACAATCTTGGGTGTGAGCCTTTGATTTCCTCTTGATTTGAGAAAGCGTCTTTTGTTTGCTGCTGTGTATATCAGGCTCGCTGGCCCAGCCTGCCTCCCCAGAGGTGTGCTGGGATTACAGATGGCTGTTACTGCATCTGCCCCACATGGATTCTGGGAATCCAAACTCAGTTCATCATGCTTCCGTGGTGAGTACTTTGCCCACTGAGCCATCTACTAGGCCTTGTGTTTTGAGACAGGATCTTTCTATGATGCTCAGTATGGTCTTGAACTTGTAATCCTCCTGTCTCAGCTACTAGTGCTACGCCTGAACTCATGTGTAGATCTAGAACTTGATAGATGTGCAGAAGACCAATGAACCTGGCGGAACGGTGATACTGGAGCTCTTCTGGAGACACTTAATCAAAAGCCTTTCTGGTTTTTACCTGCCATCCTGGTTCCTTGTCTTCCCCATTGATCTGAGAGGGTCTTAGAGTCTAGTTCTTATTCTCTGCTGGAAGCTGGATAGATGTCAACTTTCCAATTCCTGGAACTTCATAGTCTTGCCTCCTGCTGACCCCCAGGCTTACAAAATAGGTAGGGTAAAGGGATGTGTGTGTGTGTGGGGGGGTGTATGTGTGTGTGTGTATGTGTGTGTGTGTGCTTGAGAGTGCACACATGATGGGGAGTGTGTGTATGTCAGAGCAGAGGAGTTTGATGATTTCCCTTCATTAATTGCATCTACAAATTTTCCCCTTCCTTTACCTCCTGACTAATGTCATCAACCAGGAAGATCTGAGTCCAGCTCTTTATTTCACTGGCTTCCCTTCCCTCCTTGTTCCTCCTCTACACTGCTTTTTAGGACTCACTACCATGCATGGCTCCTCTCCTGGGCATGCCACCTTCTCTGTAAATTCCCACCCACTCTTGAGAAGCAGGTCCAGTGCATCTTCTACCCTAAAGCTTCTCCCATCGCCACTGGCGGTTAGTAATTTCTTCCTTCGCACACTTTCACATCACCGTGTTCTATCCCCACCCAGAAGAGCACCTGGCAGATGACCTGGCCAGTGTCTGCTTGCTGGTCCATCACCATTAAACTGTGAACTTGCTCACTGGATCCATTCATCTTTTGATTGCTTACGGCTGACCTAAAGCCCAGCAGATAATTGCTCCTCAACATTTATCTGTTCCAATAAAGGAAGGAGTAAAAAGAGAAAAAAAAATGCTCATCTATCCAGGTTGGAAAAGCCTCAGGCAAGTGGAGTGAGTGGTCCTGGGAGAATCCAATGGAGGCTCCCCTCCTCCCAGCCTCCCCGCTTGTCCTCCCGATGCTCCCACTTCTTCTGTGATTTAATTGGGATACGGCACTCCGGCCTCTTGGCTGGCCCCTTGGAAAAAGTCATCAGCAGTGAGAGCTCTCCATGTTGCCTGCTTCACACCTACGGGGCTTGCTGAGATGCCACCTCTGCCCCCCTCACCCCTCCAGCACCTGAGCTGGAAGCCCAGGGACCCTGCAAAGGACTGGATGACACAAAAAAGTACTTCAGAGATGGCCCTGCACCTGGCGGAGCCTTAGCCAGGCAGCCTCAGAGCTTAGGAAATTAATGAAAAGGGACTCACTTGGATTTTAGGCTGGCCATCAGAGGCCCCAGCGACCCCCTGACGCTGGCAGTATTACAGGGCTAATCTGCTGACCGCAGGAGCTCAGTTGGTGTCCATTTGCTGGGCTTGCTTCTCAGGGGGCAGCCAGATTCTGTGTCCTCATGCCAGACAATGAGCTGCTGGGGGGAGGGGAGGCAGCAGACACACTGCTGTAAATGCCAAGTAGGGCCTGCAGTGCCAGGATTCAAGGGAGCAACAATTCCCTGGCAGCTTTACTAGACTGAACCCTTCGGGCTCCCCTCGCTGATTCAAAAAGAGATCTGGAAAAAGCTGACATGCAAAGAGGCCCTTTAGAGAGATGGTTTCTTTTGGAATACCCCAGATCTACAGGGGCCAATGTCTGCTGTTCCATCTGAAAAAGCACTCAGGGCTCTCAACCAAGTTGCTGCTCACAGTAAGGACCACATCTTAGCTTCCTACCAGCTGTGCCCTGCAAGACGGCTCTTGACCAAACAGGGCTGTCCATGCTCTTGAGCAAACAGGCTGTGCCCAGGGGACCATTTCATCCCTAGCGTCTTAATTCTTTGCATCTAGAGGGATTCTCGGTCTCTGCGGTTGCTGCTTGCTTCTTAGTAAAAACGTTGGGCCATGGTGTGAGGAGATGGCTCAGTGTGGTAAAGCACTCATAAGGGAAACCTGAGAATCTCAGTTCAATCCTCAAAGCCTGGGGAGGGGGGAGCTAAGCATGGTGGCAAATTCTCATAAACCCAGTGGTGGGAAGGTGGAGACAGTTGGATCCCTGGGGCTTGCCAGCCCTCCAGTCTAGCGTACTAAGAGTCATAGGTTTCTATGTTCTGATATCATGACCAAAAGCAACTTGCAGAGTAATGGGTTTATTTTAGCTTACAGTTCCACGTCACTGAGAGAAGTCAGGCCAGGAATGTGAATGGAGCAGAAACCTGGAGCTGATGCAGAGGCCATGGAGTAGTGTTGCTGACTGACTCGCTGGCTCATGGCTTGCTCAGCCTGCTTTCTTATACCATACAGAACCACGGTCCAGGGGTAGCACAACTGACATTGAGTTGGGCCTACTCACATCAATCATTAGTCAAGAAATGCCTCCACAGACTTGCCTACAGGGCAGTCCTATAGGTTCCCTGATGACCCTAGTGCAGTGCTTTGAATGAAAATGGCCCCCATAGGCTCACAGTGGCACTATTAGGAGGTGTGGCCTTGTTGGAGTAGGTTTGGTCTTGTTGGGGGAAGTGTGTCACTGTGTGGGTGGATGCTGAGGGTTCAGAAGCTCAAGCCAGGCCCAATGTCACTGTCTCTTCCTGCTGCCTGCCGATCTGGATGGAGAACTCTCAGCTACCTCTCCAGCACGGTGTCTGCCTCTATGCCTCCATGTTTCTTGCTGTAATGATAATGGACTAAACCTCTTGTTAGCTAGCCCCAGATGAATATTTTTCCCTTATAAAAATTCCCTTATAAAAAATGGGTCATGGTGTCTCTTCACAGCAATAGAAATCCTAACTAAGACAGCTAGCTTGTGTCATGTTGACATAAAAACTAGCCAGCATACTTGGTGTGTTCTTAGGACAATGGGAGTCTTGTCTCAGAAAAGCAGGGTGAACAGTTCCTGAGGAATGACACCCGAGGAACTCTAGATTCAGGCATGAGTATGTGAACACACCCCCACACGCATACACATACACTCCATACCCACCTACCCCGTCACCCAACAAAAACAAAGAAAAAATAGCTCTGAGCTCTGGGAAAACTTTTGAGGCTTTGTGTGTTTAAACTCCCTGGCACTGATGACCAGAATTTTTACAAGCATGAGGCAAACAGCTTGATTGGTTTGTTCCCAGCTGATAAAATTGGGGCTCAGAAGTCAGAATCTTCATGGAATTGCTATAATTAAACAATTAAGCACCTCCAAATAGCCGGAATTCTGGCTTTAGTGGTTCCTTCTTACCCCCTTAGCCACTACCACGGTCCCTGTACCCATTCCTGTCCATCCTGCAGATCAGCCTGCCTAAACCAGGTCATCTGCTTCTTCCCAGCTTTCAGGGGGCCCCTGCTGCTTAGAGGATGGATTTTCTGTGAATAAAGTTACAACTTTATCCAAAAGTGTTTCTCCAGCATGATTGCTCAGATACATCGCCATCACCATCATCACCACTTGGGAACTGATGAGAAATGCAAAACTTTGAGGGCTCCAGCTGTTTACTACTGAATGTGTGTGTGTGGGAATAAGCCCAATGGGTACTTCTGATCTGGGCTAACATTCACCTTACCCTAAATCCTGACCTACTTCAATCTTGACCTAAGATCTCTTCATCACCACCTCCTCCAACTAATTCCACCTCAGGATACTTGTAGCCTCAGGGTACTTGTCCCGTTGTAATTGGCTGTCCACCAAGCTCCACCCTCTCCCTTTTTACTGGTAGATCTACGTTATAAAGATGGCCTTTGTGCCCATTTGACTATTCCTTTTCCTCTGTAACTAGAGGAACCTAGTTACACTCTGTCTCTTTGCTGTTCCCTCTTCCTGCTGATGGCTTCCTAGAATACAGATGTAGTGCACAACACTGATACAACCTCACTGATAGAGACTGTAAGTTAATTAGCTTTCATGAGGAAGCATTACCCAGAGAAGCAGAAAAGGCCCAGGTTCCTAGTATGCATGGAGCCGACATAGCGGCCTTGGACATCTGACTTCTAAAGAAATCCTCACCTGTACAGGCCACAGAAATTACATTGTTGTGACAAGGAGTCTATGTGGTTTTGAACTTCGGATATGTGCAAATATTTCATTTAAATATTCATCCAGCTTGTGTTTTAGGTCTGGCTTGTATCATGTCTTTGTCACATAATTGGTTCATTAACAAATGACACCCACTCTGACAAGACTGGGGATGTGTCTCTCCTCTGTCTCTAAGGACAAAGGCTCCAGACTTACCATCTTTGAATCTTCGGTCTCTGAGGTAGAGCTTGGTGCTTATTACATGCAACGTAGGGTTTCCCCATCCCCCGCTGCCCAGAAACTATGCCAGGGTTTTATGGAGTAGAAAGAACATTTACTAGGTGTGGTAGTTTGACTGTAATTGGTTCCCATAATTGCATAAAGAAAGGCACTAGTAGTAGACGTGGCTTTGTTGGAGTGGGTGTGGCCTTGCTGGAGGAAGTGTGCCACTATGGCGGTGGGCTTTGAGGTTTCCTATGCTCAGAATACCATCCCGTGTCTCAGTCTGGTCCTGTGGCCTGCGAGATGTGGCACTCTCAGCTATTACTCCAGTACCATGCCTGCCTGCATGCTGCCTTGCTCACTGACTTGATGGACTGAACCTCTAATCCAGCCCCAATTAACTGTTTTCTTTATAGGTGTCTGTCATGGTCAGGATGTCTCTTCACAACAATAGAACCCTAACTAAGACACTGAGTTATCTTCTGCATGGGACCTTGGTCGGTATTTTCCCCATCTGTGGTTTCATTCCTTCTTCCTACCGCTCCACCCCTACAACAGTGGGCCGCCTCCTCACTGCACCCCATCTGTGGTTTCATTCCTTCTTCCTACCCCTCCACCCCCACAACAGTGGGCCGCCCCCTCACTGCGCGTCAGGCTTAGTTGAGAGGAGGCTAACTCACTGTCTTATCACAGACTACCTGTTAACTGAGGTGAGTGGGGTTTAACCCTAAAGCAGCATTTCACAACCTGTGGATCAGGACCCCTTTAGAGGGGTCACATATCAGATAGCCTGCATATCAGATATTTATATTATGATTCATTACAGCTTTGAAGTAAAAGTAAAATAATTTTGTGGTTGAAGGTCACCACAACATGAAGTGAATTAAAGGCTTGCAGCATTAGAAGATGGAGAACCTCTGCACTACAGGACACTTTATGTTTTTCTTTTGTTTTGGTTTGTTTTTCAGGACAGGGTGTCTTTGTGCAGCCTTGGCTGTCTTGGGACCCTCTCTTTTGACCAGGCTGGCCTCGAACTCACAGAGATCTGCCTGTCCATGCCTCCAGAGTACTGGGATTAAAGGCCTGTGCCACCACCACCAGTCAGAGACATTTTAATAAACAAACAAAATCCAGTTTAAACTGGTTTAACTTGTAAGGGGGAATAGATTAACTCCTAAAACTCAAACCTTCTGTGTATGAGCTGGCTTGAGATAGGTTTACTCTTAGGCGGTTCCCTTAACAATCACCAGAACGCCCACGTCCACTGTAATTTAAACAAAGTAGGTTCATGAATACCCCTGAGCCTTTTGCAGTGCTGATAAGAATAGTATGCACAAGGGGGGGGGGGCGGGGGCAAGTGTAGATACAGGCATATAGGCAACTACTCACATCGTTCACCATCCATGTACAGGTGCCGGGCACAGCCATGCACAGGTACCGGGCACAGCCATGCACAGGTACTGGGCACAGCCATGTACAGGTGCCAGGCACATCAAAACTCCACATCTGTTTTTGGATTTGACAGAAAGGAAAGAGGCCACTGCAGGGCCTGGAGGTAGATCTGGTTATCTAGGCCTTGGTCTAGAGCAGGAGGCATAGGCTTCTTGTGGGCCTGTCTCCCAACTCCCCTTGCCTCCCATTTTTTGGCAGACTGTATGGTTGAAGGCAGTTCAGCAATGGGCTCTCTAAAGGGGAGAACACAGGATTGCCTATCTTGCTACTTTCACTTGCAGATATGGGACAGAGGTGCTGCGGGCTGGATCCAGGTGTCTCTCACCACTGAGTTCCTGTCACCACCCCAGAGCCTGGCCTGAAGTAAGAGCTCAGTATAGATTCACGAGATGCTGAGTGAACAAATCCAAAGGCCTCCTCCTGTTCACAGCACCCATGGTTTCACAGAATTCCTCTTATACATTGTCTCTGCCCATGGTGGGGGATCTGTCTACTTGTCCCAGATGGAGTTCCTGCTAATGTCAGGGTTTCAGGCGAGTGGGGTTTGGTTCTCTTTCTTACTTAGGACAGCATGACTCAACTGGACACATAATTCAAGTGGTGTCACAGAAAAGCCAAGACCCCTGTGAACTCTCATCCTCAAACGTTTGGGATAGCCAATTGAGGAGCGTGCATTACAGCCTACCTTCTAGAATTTCAGATCTCGGCATTAGCCTGGGATCACATCAGAGGGGTAGAGTTCACCCAGCCACCACAAAACACTCTGTTTTTTGTCTAATTTGCTATGACAAGTCACCATCCATGCGGGGAAAAGACCCTACATTTTACGGCTCAAAATAGCCCTGCCTGTCTCTCCTCCTCTCTCCACAATCAGCAAGGGCCAGCCCTATGTTCCTCATGCTGTCTCCTGGCAGAGCCTTCTCTGAAAGAGAATTTTACTGTCTCTGTAATGAGAACAAAAATGTGTGCCACCTCCTGCCTCTGAGAGATAGCACTGCATTTTCTGAAACGCTAGTCTTGACCTGTGGTAACGGTTGTCCTCAGATGATGGCCGTTCCAGATAACTGGGTTCAGGGCTCTGGGAAAGCTACAAAACCAAACTGAATGAGGCCACTCAGGAAATGGGTCTGATCCGGTATTTTAATCCTTTTAGGAAATTATTTGAATCAGCATGAAGCTCATTCAGGATAGCTATAATACACACAGGCACCTCTATGTCCCCAAAGAGATTCCAGGGACTACTGGAACCCACAGGATAGGATTTATGTTTGCTTGACTTGTGTGTGTGTGTGTGGTGTATTCATGTGTTTCTGTTCGTGTGTGTGTGTGTGTGTGTGTATGCACGCTTTTGTGGCAAGCACTTCACTGACAGCTCTCTCTCCAGCTCCGTGACTGGTTATTGATTCAAATCTTGTCTCTATTTGCCAATTGCTTTTGAAGAGCAAGCTAGTCCTAAGTTCTATAGGTTCTGTGAAGACTACCAAGTACAAAAGATGCATTCCTCATTGACACTCTATTCTTAAGCGATTCTAGAGTGGATCAAGATGACAATTAAATCCAATCATCTCAGGAGGCTTCTCTTTTCATGAGAAGGTTATAAAACAGACAAGGCAGACTCTCTTATTGGTTTGTTTTTACAGATGATAGCCTATCTGAATGGTTCACCCTCTGTGCTGGCTAGTTTTATGTCGACTTGACACAGACGAGTGTCATCTTAATGGAGGGAGTCTCAAATGAGAAAATGCCCGCATAAGATCCATCTGTAGGGCATTTTCTTAGTTCATGATTAATGTGGGGGGGCCCAACCCATTGTGAGCAGAGTCAGCCCTAGGTTGGTGATCTTGGGTTCTGTAAGAAAGCAGACTCAGCAAGCCAGTAAGCAGCACCCTTCCATAGTCTCTGCATTAGCTTCTGCCTCCATGTCCTCTGCCCTATATTTGAGTTCCTGCTCCACCTTCCTTCAGTGAAGGATTATGACATGGAAGTGTAAGCCAAACAAACTCTTTTCTCCGTAAGTTTATTTGGTTAGGGTGTTTCATCACTAGGACACCATCAGAATGGTTTTTAAGTCTTTCTATTCCCGTTTTCATCAAGTAGTTCAAAGTAAGAACTTTGGGAGTCAAAGATACCTGAATTCAAAGCTGAAATTCAGCTTTGTAGCTAGAATTATTGAAATGGCATCGATAAGTAACATTTTATCTGTAAAACAGGAACAATAGAACAAGTTTCTTAATATATTGTGCAGATTAATTAAAATATTGTGCATGGATGGGCTATTCTGAGACCTGGCACATATTGACTGTTTAGTAAATGAGTGTTAAATGTTCGACATGTCTGTGGAAGAGCCATATAATTACGTACACTAGGGCTGGAGAGATGGCTCAGAGGTTAAGAGCATTGCCTGCTCTTCTAGAGGTCCTGAGTTCAATTCCCAGCAAACACATGGTGGCTCACAACCATCTGTAATGAGATCTGGTGCCCTCTTCTGGCCTGCAGAGATACATGCTGGAAGAATACTGCATACACAATAAATAAATAAATATTTTTAAAAAATAATAATTATGTACACTAACGTCACAAGAATGAATGAAATCTGTCTTAGGAAGCAGCTGTCATCTTTTGATCAACAGGTGAAAATTAATGGGTAAGTTCTTGTCACTCCGCTCACAGGCCTCCCTTGGATGATACAGTGGGAAGATGCTGTGGACCATGACCTCTGTTCTTTAGCTTTCAATGGTGAGCATATGCTAAGTGAAGCCTTTGGGAACCTGGATCCTGCGAGACTATGGGAAGATCTCCATAACAACTCGCAATGGACATGGATCCGAAAGCTGTGTTTTAAAGGAGGAAAGATGTGTTTGACCCACAGTTCTTATGTCTGTGAGGGTCAGTGTTGAAAGCAGTATCTGGTGTGGTCCTTCTTGGTGATGAGGACTCTGAGGGGTTCTGAAGCTATGTAGTACATTGCCTGATTATGAACAAGAGATGAGACCAACAACCAACAAACCCATTAAATGATGAATGGACCCAGTCCTCACTTCAAGGCTGACTCTCTTAATAGCTCTCAGTTGGAAGGAAATCTCGACACGAGTTTTTTGTGGGGATGTTCAAACCACAGCCACGGCACAAGGGATTCTTAAGCACCAGCCAGACACTTAACACCACAAATGACTCCTCTAATTTGATACCTTCAAAAGATATCTAGAATTTAATATGACCATGTTTCCAAAACCAAACTGCAAAAAAATTGCATTTCTCTCATTTGCAGAGTCTCATATATGAGAATCAAATGAGAGAAATGTGCTTATTTTACAGTTTGGTTTTTTAAATATTTGTATTTGCTATATATGTGTATATAAATATATGTAATGAATTTTCTGTATGTGGTATATAAGTATGCTGTTCTGGAGATGATTCAGGAAGATGACTAGGGAACTAGAGAAAAGTGTCTAGAGGGGGTACCAAAGTTCTCCCGGGTGTTATGAGTGTTGCTTTAATGCCAAGCAAGTTGACCTATGTGATTCTCTCCACTTGTATCCAACACTTTGGAGGGTCATTTAAACAGGATAAAAATTTTGTTTAACAAGTTGTTATAGGGAGACCACCAGAGAAGATCACTCAGACACAGCCTGTAGAAAAATGAAAATATTTGTCCCAGCTGGGCTGGGACAACAGTCAGGTATTCGGGATCCATGCATAGGCCCAAGTGTTTAAAGTAAGGAGCTTTTAAAGGCAAAGTCCACATCTTGTTATATTGCTGGGCAGCTGTAGGGGTGGGGTGTGTGTGCAAGCAAGCAGTTTAATGGTAGCGAAGTTAGCTGGGGCATCCTGATTTCAGGTTCCTAGAACAGAGCAGAATATTTTTCCATGGGGCTTCCCATCAAGGAGACCAAATTCTAGTTAAGCCTAAAATGGCATTAGCAAAACTATGAGATGGAGGAACCTCTGTACTGTCTTTCCCTGTCGCGAAGCGATGGCAGAAAGAGAGTTGAGGGGTTTTAATGACTTTATAATGAGGGTCATGGGTTTAGGCTGAGTTAGAAAAAGGAGAACTTGAAGAAAGAATGAGTAAGTCAGGGTAGGCCCAACAGACTGGAGGCCTTTGTGGGGCCAAGAAATGGCTGGACTAAGGGTAGAAGAGTAAATGATGACAGGGTAGGATGTATGATTGCCCTTACAATACAATCTGGGTCAAGATGCATCCCTCAGCTTCCTCTCTGCCCAGTCCCACACCCTACCTTAGTGCTTTCTGCCACACCAGCCATGGATATCGCTAAACATCCAGCAAGGACCAGGGCAGCCTTCTACAACAAAGAATGACCTGCCTTGAAGAGTCTAGCCTTAGTGCTACAGTTTCAAGTCCTGCCATGGGCAAGAAGATACCCCCCACCCCACCCCATCCCCGCCAAACTGTTACCCAGATCAAATCTAAGTAAAACATGAAGCAACCTCACAGCATACAGAGGCGGCATGTGTGAGAGATTGGGGGCCAATGCCTTCCACCCTGCCTGTGAAGCAGAATCCGAGAGAAGGTATACATCGGGGGATGGGTAACGGTCAAGATAAACAATCCAGAAGTTATCCGTCTTCCTCCAGGAAAGGAGACAACTCATGGCAGACAAGCTTTGTAACTGGATTTTATCCACCAACTGGGACCCTGACGGCCTTGAAGTGGACAAGGACACAATTATGTGGAAGTGAAAAAGCACATGGCCTTGATGGCCCCTACATAGTGAGTGTTTCTCAATTCCCAAAGCCCTTCCTATTCATTTGGAAAGACTCCATTTGCAAAACATTTATTCAAGGCTTAATTGCTAATAAGTCCCTGCATGGGGCCACTCCATTGAAAGGCTACACAATGGCATGGCCTGATAATCAATGGCCCATTCATGCACTAATCAGTAGAGACAAAATGGATGTGGGAGAGCTTGCCCATAGACTCCAGGAGACTCTCTCCCTGTCCCTATGAGTTCCTCTCTAATTAGGGCCCTGTCACATGCTAATCAGAGCTGGGGTTCCTGGAAGTTAGGGAGAGCCCTGTTGAAGCTCTGCTCTAAAGTGAATTACCTCCCATTTGAAGCAGCAGCTCAACCAACAGGAAGTCTGTTTTTTTAACTAAGCTGGAGATTGTCCTTAAGGTGACCTTCGTCCGTAAAGATCGGCCATCATGGACACTGTAGGGACAGTGTTCTATTTAATTCTAGTCACAAATCTAGGGCATGGTTTTATCATTGATATCTTTATGATAGAGATGAGAAGACAGAAGTTATCTGCCTTTTCCAAAATTGTTTTGTGAATAAGTTGACTGAAAAGTCTTTAGGAACTGGAGCTGCAGCTCAGCTGGTAAAGAACTTGCCTAGCATGCCTGAAGCCCTGGGTTCAATCCCCAGCACTGTGTGAAACCAATTATGGTGGCACTTGCTTGTAATCTTTGCACTTGGTAGGTGGAGGTAGGAATTTTGGAAGGTCAAGGTGATCCTTGGCTACATGGAGAGTTCAAAGCCAGCCTAGGCTGGAGACCTGGTCTCAAACAAACAAACAAGCCAAAACCAAAGCCAAACAAAACCCTGTAACTCACCAACAAATTAATTTACTTTTAGCACCCATGCTCCATATAAAATATTAGCTAGCTGATGCCAACAGTACATATAAAAATACATAGGAAACACCATGTGGGCACATAAGAAAGACTGCAACCCAAGAGAAAGACAATTCAGTGGATGTGAACATATAATTTGTGGAAGAGAAAGCCAACAGTATCTCAGGAGATAGTCAAAATTATGAATAATCAAAGAAAGGCAAATTACAAACCAACGTGACACTTCCTATCTAAGTAGGTTTAAAAAGACAGAAACTCTGGAAAGGTCCGGGGTTGGCGAAGATGCCAAGATGGGAACCTTGGAGAGTCCTGGTGAGTGTGGGTGTTCTGCAGAGCCCAGAAGTTCCTCTGTAGTGAAGTAGCTATATGCAGCATGACTCGGCAATTCTATACCTTGCTGTGGCATCCACAGATACTCCTTACACAGCTGTCCAGGAGGCATATATTCATTTCAGCTTTGGCTATAGTGCTAAGAAAATGGGGACTGTAGGAGCCAGCCATGATAAGCTAAATAGGAACAGATCACTCAAAGGGATGATTACGTCCAACCATTATCACCTGCCAGAGTAGGACTCAGCAATCGATAAGTTTAATGGAGGCCATAGTCTCAGTAGTTTACCCCGAAACAATACCTGGTTGCAGGAAGAATCACAAACTGAGATTACCCAAGCACCACCCAAGAACAGACCATCCAAAGGAAATGCCTAACGTTCCAACTGCTGTAGATAGGATCACCTGGCAGCACACACTCACCAGGACACCCTTAGACAAACGTCAGCCATCAGGGGTCCTGAACCTCAGAAACCCCTCACCCCGACCTTTACTACTATAAAAACCCAACTCTACCTGCCCTCAGGGCTTTCTGTTTATTCCAATACGTTGGACATGCAGAGAGACCGAGTTTGCAAACTTGCATAAAATAAAGGCTCTTTGCTTTTACATATAGGACTCGGTCTCCTCGTTGGCTTTCAGGGGACTTTGCGGATTTGGGCATAAAAGGGACCAAGTGGGTGTTATCTTCTGAGCCACTAGATAAGTCAATGTGCAGGCGGTGGCATATGGAGTATCTGTGTAAAACAACAGATTAGCCGTAGCCATAGTTACAGGTATGAACCTTTTAAGAAACTGCAATAAGTAAGAAAGGTAAGAAGCCAAATGAAACTCAGTAGCATTTGTGAGAAAATTCAAATAGATGCATACTAAACAGCACCATTTTGCAAGAAATACATAAATAGAAGCTCAGAGGATTGGTGTGCTTTGTGGGAAATGGGCAAGGAGGGGCTTGTAGCAGCCACAGTTCTATCAGGCAAGAGCCGGCACACTGAGAGGAAGATCATTCAAGATAAGGACATTTACAAAGGTGTGGGTGCAGAGAAACTACGAGAGGTGGTACAGAAACCAGGGTTAGAGGGAAATTTGTGATTTCACCTTAACCAGCCTTGGAGACTGGGAGCAGTTAGCTAGTTACTGGGTCATGAAGAGAGAGTTGCCAGGAGAACAGTACTGGCTTTCAGTGGTCCAGGCACCCAGCTAGGGATCCTGACTTCATCTTTCCCTTTCCCTAGTTCTCCAATCAGAGGTTCACATTGGCCTACCAGCAGAGAGCCAAGGGTCAAAGGAAGTCAACAGCGTGCTCTCTCAGACCC
Source organism: Ondatra zibethicus (assembly GCA_004026605.1). Taxonomy (NCBI): domain Eukaryota; kingdom Metazoa; phylum Chordata; class Mammalia; order Rodentia; family Cricetidae; genus Ondatra; species Ondatra zibethicus. The sequence goes on from PVIU01000833.1 coordinate 18,059, forward strand.
ACTTTGCCAGCAGGAGGACTGAAGAAAGGTCAGGTGGGAAGAGTAGGTGTTAGAGATGCACATGACAGCCATACTACTGATGGACTGTGAGGGGAAAGGAGTCCAATTAATAAAATAAATGAATATAAACACAGGGGAGGGGCTGGCAAGGAAACACAGATAGATACAATTCCCTACCTAGCAGGAATCTGAGGCTAATAATAAAGTAAGTGAAATGAAAAAATTAAAACATTTTTCTAATTCGTTACTGATATCCTCCATTGTTTGTGCATCTCTATGCTTTAATACAGGTGAACGTACAATTTGATTATTATATGAAATTGGTCAGTTAGCATACAGTGTGCTAGCAGACTCTGATACTAGTAACATTTGGGAAACATAATCTTGAATGTATACGTTTTTATTAGACTTTTGAGAAACCATAGAATATGTAGAATTTATGAGGCAAACTTTTATAGAATTTCTGTTGCCCTGCAGCATTCCCCTGGGATTCTAGTGTTTTAGAGTCCCTCTCCAGGGCTGGAGATTAAAAATCACCTTCTTGGACGGGTCCTGTGGGATAATAACCATAGGATCCCCATGACTCGGGGCAAAAGCAGGATATTGGAGAGGATTTTGGGGGCGGATCCAGTAATGTTGGTGCACCAGAGGCCTTGAACCAGACCAAAGACTCATTGCAGTGAACACTGTGTGGGTGGGGCTGATTGGACAAAAGGGTGTACCGCATGACATACCGCAGCTCCCAATGCTGGTAGGATGAATGAAGAGGTGTTAGAAAGATAGATGAATGACATGGGTTTTTGTTGTTGTTGTTGTTTTGCTTTCAATTGATTTTTTTTGGGGGGAGGGGTGGGAGGATGCTGCAGGGGTGATGTGAGGATATGGAAGGACCCAGAGGTGAGCGTGATTGGGGTGCATAATGTGAAATTCCCAAAGAATCAATAAAGAATTATGTTTTAAAAGAAAAAATTACCTTCTTGACTGAATGCATATCTCTCTGTGATTACCTAACCTAAGCCATCAGTCTCCATAATGTGTCCTCTTTCTGGGATCCAACCTTTGATTGACCCAAATTTCTTCTAGCTTCTTTTATGAGTGTATTAATGTTTAAAATGTCATAGTCTATAAGAATGCAATTAAGTGGCCTCTGGAAGATTCTGCTCCTTCATGGGCTTGAATGATGGGTCTCCCATGAATGACTTGACCATAGTGTAATCTGAGACAGGCTGCTTTGTACTGCAGTTGGAAGTTAGAAGTGGCCTTTTGTACCATAGGGAATTGGTAGGTGAATTACAATGAAGTCTGGACTCTAAAAGCAGGGAAGACTCCTCATGAGGCCTGATATGGTGAGGAGTCTTTGGGAAAGATACCTACCGTCATGAGCTCTTCCTCAAACATAGGAGGAAGCAACTGGGGCTTGAGAAAATCCCTAAGTTAAAAATTCCAGTTTTGTTTGAGGTTGGAGTGTGGCAACGGAAGAGTTGATACAATTCAGAGATAGTGGTTCTGATAAGGAAGGGGCTGTCCCATGCCCCCTCTGATCCATGCTAAACACATCTCAGAAATAGGGAAGACTTTCAAAATAGCTCCAGGTATCTGGAAGTCCAGTGCCGGGCTTTTAGGAATCAAATAGATTTTAGGACAGAAAAGCCAGATAGAGGAGGTGCTAAATAGAAATGCAGAACTTCTAAAGCCTGGAGTTCAGGTCTGGGCCTTGATTCTGATGGGAAACAGGCTTGGATAAGGCCTGCTTTATACCAGAAATGAGTGACTTCTGCTTGGGCTGGTGAGCAGTATATTTAGAAATCTGGGCTGAGACATGGTCTATCTAGCATGCCTGATTGCCTTGTGCTTTTTCTGGGTTTGTTTTCTATATTCTCTCTCTCTCTCTCTCTCTCTCTCTCTCTCTCTCTCTCTCTCTCTCTCTCTCTCTCTCTCTCTCTCTCTCTCTCTCTCTCTCTCTCTCTCTCTCTGTCTCTCTTGCTTGTACTCTCATGGAGTAATGATTTTTGTGTCTTTGTCCATTTAGGATGTTATAACATAGCACACTATGTTGAAGGTTTAAAACAATAGACATTTATTTTTTTACGGTTCTGAAAATCAATAACTCTAAGAGCAAGGTAACAGCAGATTGAAGAAGGTCCACTTTTGGGTTCACAGATGGGGCCCTCCCACTGTATCCTCTCATGGTGGAAGGGACAAAAGAGTCCTTTGAGGGCTCTTCTAAAGACACCATGATGTTTGGTCTTGATGCCCAACTTGATGGGTCTCAGAGATGCCTATACCTAGTGAAGGGCACCTCCACAGGCGTCTGTGTTTCCAGAGAGGACTGACATTTGCGATGGAACTGAAGTGGACGGACCCACCCTGCGTGTGATCAGCACCATGCACTAGGATGGAGGTTCGTGGAAGAAAGGACTCATGCTGCATGTGTCTGGAAGCTCCTTTGCTTCCTGCCACTTGTGAGCACCAGATGCCCCAGGCTTTAACCACAGACTGAATAACTTCGCCCCTGCCCCCCAGGACCTTCCAGACCTTCAGTGCTGGAGTGGAGGTAGTAAGGCACCAGGCTTTTGAGACTGAACAGCTACTGAGCTCTCTGTCTCTGAAGCATTTGGACAGCTAATGCTCAGCTACCCAGCTCTAACTGTGTGAGTGAATCCAATAAATCCCATTATTTCTGCTCTGTGCTATTCTATTTTGTCTGTTCCCCTAATAAATCTGACTAATAAACTGATATCATTCATTAGGGCTCTATCCTCAAAACCCAACCCTTTCCCACAGATCCCACCTCCCAATAATCATACTGGGAACAGGGATTTCAACACAGGAACCCTGGGGGCAGCATTCATATTCAGAAAAACATACTGTAATCCTGTAATGCCCTGAGTCATGGGCATAGAAAGGGAGATGGGACCTCTGAGGTGCCGGGATGTTATGGTGATAGGAAGTCCAACCACATGGAGGCCAGAGAGGTCTAGTGATCTGGAGGTCTGACTTCTGGGGCTTGTGGGAGCTTCACAATCACCCTGGCTGATTTCCAAAGGCAAAGTAAGTCCCTGAGAAAGACCATTCTAGCTGTGCCTAGCTGGGCCTGTCTTCTCTATCTGGGCCCACTCACCAGCCCCAAGCAACTTCCAGGGAGACTTCAGGGCATCTCTTGTTTTCATGAGCCTGGGTGAAAATTTTTAGTATGTCAATCTTCTTAACCTTGTAGGTGAGGCAGGATTTCTGGAAGCCATGGTATATCTCATACCTTATAGAAATAATGAAATATTCAAATTGTCCCAGTAAATCTCACATGGGAAAGGACTGTCTCTGTAATATAGACTCTGTATTTCGCCATTACACTTTCACAATGTCTGACATGTAATATATGACAAATAAATATTTCTGGAAGAGAGGAGGGAAGAAGAGAAGGAGAAAGGATAGAAGAGAGAGAGAGAGAGAGAGAGAGAGAGAGAGAGAGAGAGGAGTAAAAGGAATCAATATAACCCAAAGATGCAATCTCCAGACACTGCCTTCTAATATTCTAAAGGTTTTCTTTATTAGTATGTTGTTATGCTTAATTATTAAATTGATTTAACAATATTTACAAGAAAAAATGGTTTGTAATAGGGATTCAGATTTTAAGATTTTTAGAAGCAAAACTGAAAACAGAGCATTCAAGCTCCCCTAAAACTTAGGAGGTGATCTATTGTCACTAACTCCATTTTTATTAGTGATTCCTTAGATCTAGATCAAAACTGTTCTTTAAGCACAGAGTTGGAGAGTTTCCCCAGGAGGGAGCCTGAGGGCTGAGTGAAGCTCCCGGTCTGTTTGTCTGGGTATTCACCCAGCACTAGGGCTGCAAAGGAACTGCTTCCCTAGAGACGCACAGTGAACACCTTCCTTCCCGAGTGAGTCTAGAAGTGGAAACCAGCCCACGACCTATTCTAAGAGCAGCTAGCTATGGTTCTCTCCTCCCCTTCCTCCCTCCCTTCACCTCTTCTGCCATCCTTCTTTCCTTCCTCCCTCCCATCTCCTCTTCCAACAATGTGTCCAGTCATTCATCTATTCATTCATTCAACAAAGAGTCATTTAACTAGAGGCATGATACTAAGTTGGAGAGATACAAATATCACTACTCTGGGTGGGACAGGCTGAGAGCCTGAAGTGGCTCCAGAGCAAGGTATTAAACATGATGGTACATTGATACCATTTAGGTGGTTTAAAAAGTACAGATGTCTGGCTTCCCATACCCAGAGACTGTGGTGTGAGGTACTAAGCTTTTTGAACACAGCTCAGTGGATCCTAACTTGCAGCCAAAGTCAATGTCTCCATCAATCCTCTCATCACTGTGACCAAGTGCTTGATAAACCAACTAGAGGGAGGGAGGATTTATTTTGGCTCACGGTTTGGGAGGATCCAGTCCATCATGGCGGAGAAGGCGCAGGGTCAAATGACTCTGTAGAGATGGGAGCCCGTGGCTGCTGCCTGCTCACATCTGGACAGACCAGGATGCAGTGAGTGGAGAGGAACTGGAGCTGGGCTATTAATCTCATGGCCCCTTTCCAGGGCGGTTCTAATCTCTGAGAGGTTCTATAGACTCCCCAAAGAGGAGCAACATCTGCAGGCCAGATGTTTATCACATGAGCAGGCACAGGGCATCCCATAGCCAAACCATAACGATTGAGAGCCACTCCTGACGATGAGTTTGAGTTGTTGGAACAGATCAGAGATAAAAATAATCCAGAAATAAGCATATACAGGGTTGCTAAAACACAATAGAGCAAGTTGCTTTCGAGGAACAGCAAAGAGTAGCCATGTTGGAAGAAACAAGCTGGGCTAGTGGAACATTGTGAAAGAAGGACTGGGAGGCTAAACCATTTGCAGAGGGTGAGATTTAAGCACTCCATCCTCATGAAGGACCGATAGAATTTGACAGGTGGAGATGGAGTGAGCTCTCTCCAGATGGAAGGGCAAAATAGACAAGATAAAGTTGTGGAATCCTCCCACAACTGGACTGGAGTTCCAAGGTCAAGAGTGAAAGAGCCACAGGGTGAATGCTAGAAAGGCTAAAAGGGGAGACCAAAGCTAGGTCACTACTCCCGTGGAGAGTTGTTGGTCTTTCACAAAAAGGGAAATATCAAGATGGTGTTGCATTAGACTCTTCCCGAAGCACAGAGGACGAAGCTGCTGGCAAGTGGGAGAACACCAAAGGAAGTTGACGGATAACATCCAGGCTGTAGACTTTGTATGTCTCCAGCATGGTCAACGGGTGCATTATTTTAGTCTGAGCAAGAGACATGTTCTCATCCTTTAGTTCAGAAGCTGATTTAAGTGCAGAATCATTTAAAAGATCAGTTTTGAAATTGCTGTTGGTGGAAAGGGGCTTGTGGAGGTGGAAATGAAGATGCCAGGGCAGAAACAGAATTGGGTCTTTCTAAAAGCCCCAAGGCTTGATGAAGTGGGGCAATTAGCAGAGGATAAGAGATGTAACTTCTAAGCTACCTGTTCCAGGAAGGCGGGGGCTCCAGTGCTCACCTGCGTCTGTCTTTCAGTTCCCAAACAATCGCCTGGTTTTCCTAAATATCTGGAAATGGAAAGCTAAGAGGACAGCAACAAGCAAGCAGACAAGCAAATCCAGACAACTCTGACTCTCTGTGAGTTAGCAAAGAGAAAGAAATGGGGTTACTGAGATGACTTGGCGAAGCGCTTGCCATGCAAGCAAGAACCTGAACTCAGATCTCCAGCCCCCACATAAAATGTTGTGTATGGCGGTCCTAGCCTGTAATCCCGGTTCTGGGGAGGTGGAAACAGGAAGAGCCCTGGATTTATTTGTGAGGCGGTCTAGCAGGATTAATGAGCTCAAGATTCAGACCCTGTCACAGCAAATAAAATAGAGGGTGTTTGAGGAAGACATTTGACATCATTCTCTGGCCTCGACATATGCGCACACAAGCGTACATACATATGGGTACACACACATACACACCCATGTGCACACACATGCTCATGTGTACAGGAAACTTGGAAGACAGAGCATGGTGGAGATGAATCAACCTGTGTCACTGTCCCCAGGTACCTTGCAACTGTGTCAGAACTGCCTCCTGCCTACCTGGGAGCAAGAAGGGAATAGGAAACTCTGAGAAGCCCCTGAGCTCTCACCTTCTTAGGTGACTCTCAAAATGCCTTTCCTGCACCTTACTGGGTAGGGCAGGGTCGTTTTGTAGTGTGTGCGTGTGTGTGTGTGTGTGTGTGTGTGTGTGTGTGAGAGAGAGAGAGAGAGAGAGAGAGAGAGAGAGAGAGAGAGAGAGATATGTATGAAATTTAGCTTGTATTCAGGCTGACATTTCCCCAGAAGCACTTGTATAGATAGTTGTTAAGATACTGAATGGCTTTCTTAGAAATTGAAAAATTGCTACTGCTGCTTAAGTGCCCTAGCTGTCATGGCTTCCACCTTTGGATCTAACAACTAAAAAGTCAGTACAGGGTGTTCCGGGCTCCTAGTCCAGTTTTGTATTTTGAATGTCAACTAGGAAGGAAGGTAAGCCAGGCCAGACCTCCTTCCTGAGAGCTTCCTCCGTGCCCTCTTGTTCCCTTCCCAGCAGGATGGGAGCCACCTTCATTCCAGGGCCCTGACCCTTGCTCCTAACTCCCCTGACTTTCTCTGGCATTTCTGTACTACACCTGCTTCTCTGTTCCACACCACAGCTGTGATCTAGCCTTGAATTTCATGCCTGTGCCGTCTCTTTTCCCAGTCCCGCTTCACTTCCTGGTACGGATCTAGCATAGAACTTCAGTCAACACACTGTGGAGCACAGGCTCCTTCACTGGGCCTCATCCAAGCCCTGCCCACTTCTGCACCTTCCTCCAATGCCATTGGGTGGCAGCTGCCAGAATGTCGGTGCCCCCAGCATCTAAGCATCTCCTAGTGAGGACAGCTGTTGTGTTACATAGAGGACCTCAAGTACCTGCAGACATTTGCTCTATGGTAAAGAGGGATCCTTTGCTAACACAGTTGAAGGAAACCTGAGAGGAGGAGGGGCTAAGAGTAAGGCCCGTGGCAGTGAGGGCATCATTGGCTACTCCTCTCTTCTGGCATCTTTGTTAAGGGGTTAATAGCCCCCTACTTGGTTAAACCTTAGTTTGAACTTGAATTTCTGTAGTTGAAAGATGAACCTTACCTGATATACTGGTTCCATCCCCTCAAATGAGGATTGCCACATAGCTTCGGTTGCTTTTCCAGGACACAGCTTGCTTTAGCTACTGTCCAGTGGTTTTGCTATAAGTCATGGGTTGGAGCACTTTGGCAATTTACTGAGTTCTAAATCTCAATTTTATCATCTGTAAAATGGGAGAAGTTGTATCACATTGCCAAGGTTCATATGAACACTAAATAAGATAGTCCATAAAGTACTTGGCCAATAGAGTAGAGCTATTTACCCTGCTGGAGTTCTTATTGTCTCTTCTTCTCCTCCTGCACCTGCTTGGTCCTATTCAGACCAAGACTTTGGGTGACACAATGATCTTTATTTCCTAAGTACACACAACTCTAAGGATTTTGCCCCAGGTAGCTCTCTGATTCTTTCCTCTTTTGTTACCTTACCCATCCTCCTCAAACTCTAGCCCCTATCCACGTTACTTGCTGTGGCAGACTTTATGATACCCCTAACCAGTATCTTTCATACTTATTATTAGAACTCTGATTTGTTCTACATGCTAATATACCCAGCTGAAATATCCACCTTCCAAGATTTCTTGAAAAAGGTTTGGTTTAATATTTATCTAGCAAACACTCATTATAGTCATTTACTATGGACCAGACATGGCTTCAAATACCTTGCCACTGAGTTCTCATGGTGGTTCTATAAAGTGCGTGTTATTTCTATTTTACCAATCATAAGAATGAGATATGAATTTAGTGGTGGAGCCAGAGAATGAACCTAGTCAGTTTCTAGGCTCAAGGCTCTTAACTGACATACTTGGCATTGTGAAGCCAATTCCAGTAGACACATCCGAGAAAGCCTGCTTTCCTGACAAGGCGGTTGACTATGCTTCTTGCAGTTTTTTCTGGCTAGGAATACTGATGGAAGCGGAAAGTAGAGCTGCTGTGATCTTCTGGAAATACAGTCAAGGACATGGTGGAGACTTACAGTGATGAAACCATGGCTGTTTCCTCTCTTCTGGAAACCTTGTTGTGTGTGTGTGGGGGGGCAATAACTTTATTTGGTTAAGTCTTAGTTGAGTTTTTGTAGCTGAATGATGACCCTTATTTGATATGCTGATTCTGCCCCCCCCCAAATAAGGGCTGCTCCATGGGTTCGTTTTCCATAGTAACTTTTTCAGGACATATCTTGCTTCAGGTTCACATCCAGTAACCGCATAGTTGCAACCCTCATGACAGAACTGTGCAGCTACTTGTTCATATAGTTAGCTAAGAGGTCCCAACCATCACTATTACTTTTCCCAAGTCCTCCTCTAACTAAGCATCAATAACAGTCATGGAGAGGCTTCCTTCATCAGATCTCATTCTCTTTGCCTCTCTGGTTCTGAATGTAAGAGGAACACTGTAAAGTGTGGCTGGAGAGGGACTGTCTAAGCAAGCTATTGCAGAACTGGCCGAAGAACTGGCATAACAGGGGTGTAAATGGGAAAACAGAATTGATTTAAAAATGCTGTCCTAATTATGATGCGTTTCTCATAGTGTCATAAGTTTCTTTTGTGTATTTATTTGTTTAAACGTCTGTGAAAAGAGGGATATATTAAATAAAACAAATAATACAGAAACAACATTATGAAAATTCTAAAATCACATTCATGCCTTATTCTACTATAATTGCATAGTCACCTATTGCTTAGTGATGGGGGCATGTCCTGAAAAATGCATTGTTAGGTGATTTCACCATTGTGGAGACATCAGAGAGTGCTCTTACACCAGCTAAAACAGCTACATCCCAGGTAGTACAATCTTAAGTCCACATCATTGTATATGTGGACTGTTGGCTGAAACATCATTCTGGTAGCACAGAATGGAGATGCTTTTGGAACTAGCCTATGAGTATATTGATGTAGTAAAGGAGACTAAAATAGGCTATAGTAGCCGATAACTCAAACAATATTGCTTACAATAAAAAATGACTGTGCCTGATCTTGTACCCAAGTGTACAGGGGAGCTTGCTGGAAGGTCTGTATCAGCAACGAAACAGCCCAACCTTTGGTAATGTCTATCACTTCTGCTCAAAACTCACTGGCCAGTGTTCTTCCTTGAGGGAGATGAAAATATCAACTCTCTCTTCCAACAGTCGTAACAACAAAGCAAGGTAGGATTCCACAAAAGTTCACCCTGGAGAACCAATGAGTTTATAAGGCTTCCTTACAGAGAAGTGGATGCTAACTCCCCCTTGGCCACTTGAGCCTTGTCCCCACCCCAGTCCTTCCCAGCCTATATGCTCTAGTTTTCTCTGAGGTCATCTGTAGCTAAAGCAGAATTGCATACACATTATTGGCAGAAGTGGCTGGATACTCGGGTTAGGATCTCATGACCCTCCCAGTCCCTCCTCCTCGGAAGGAAGGTCAACAGTCAACAGGCCCATCTGTGATGATCTTTTGCAAGTGGTTACAATTGATCTGATGAAGAGGGTGGCAAGTTGGCTTGGAGGATAATCCTGTAAAACAGTCAGGATGACTCACACAGCCCCTTGCAACCACAGTGGAACCCAGAGGTCCAACCATGTGCTTAGAATGGAGGGATCCAGGACTGTCTGGTAAGTAGCATGTTGGATGTGGTGGACACAGTTTCACACTTAGTTTTTATTATTATTTTTATCTGTTTTGTATTTTGGAGATGCATAAAGTCCTTATAACAGTGTCAGGCTCATAAATAAGTATTTATTATTATGATTTTACATGCATGTATTATTGTGAAATAATAGATGTACATAAAGGAAGCATAATAATAGGTATCTGAGAGTTTATTTTTTGACAAGAGAGACGTCTCATTAAATAGGTGTCTTTTTGAATCAGACAATGGAATTTGAGCCTGGTCTGTTGTTTTGCTGGTGCTGTGAGGGAATAAGAAAGGAAGGGAGGCTGGAGCTTAGGAACTCCATCAACACAATGCAGAGATAACATTGTAGACCAAGTCTAGGCCAGTTCATGGGAGGGAAATATGGGTATTGGATTTTTGGCAGAATTCCCACACCCTGCTGAGCCCCAGAACCTGTGGCCAACTCGGCAGTTGATGGCCTTCTGGGGCCACATAATGATGAGTACCACTGGGCTGGCACTGGGCTGGCGTGTGTTCTCTGCCTGGGAAAGGACAGAAATTGGCTTGCCCCCAAAGTCCTGCCTGCCTTTTGGATCGAGTTCCTTCGACCATGCAGGACAGCCACACAGAGCCCTTTAAAAGACACTTTTGATGATTTAATTAAATATGACAGATTTTTTTAAAAAACTGCTAACTGGAGACCTCAACCATATTTCTTTTCTATTTTTTTCCCCCTGCTTCTAAAGGTTAACAGCAGGCTTAACTCCTTCATTCACCCAGAACTGTATTTGTAATGAGTCTCCCAAGGGAACATCTTTCCCTCCCTCTGTGATGGAACTGACTTCATCTACTTGGCTGGGGTGGAGGAAGTGCAGCAGTAATCTGTCATCTTCTGGATGGAGGTTTGGATCAGTCTCAGCATCTGCAACCCCCTCCGTAGCTATGTGCAGTCAAGATGCTTTCAGAGACAGAACAGCTGCTACATCGATCCCGAGTGGTCCTTTTCACCGGGATCTCATGAACCCCACCAGTTAATTACAAGTTTATGGGTGGAGATCCCCAAGGTCAAAGATGTTTGGTAGTAGTCAGTCTGGCTTTGGGACAAGAACACCTCAGAGTCACCCAAAGGAAAGGCTGGGGAAGAAACAACAGAGAAATAAGATTCTTTCTTAACTGGATTCAGCCTATCTCTATCCCAAGTGTGAGTGGACTGATTACAATTAACAGGTTACTGTGCAAAGAAAGGAAAGAATGAAGAGGAAGTCAGCCCTGGGTGAACATGCTCACATGGAAGTATCTCCCCCAACCCCATTTTACTTCGTAGTGGTCTGGCTCATACTACATATGACGACACTGAGGTTTGCTTTTGTTGGATGATTTGACCAATCCCGTGCATGGGTCAGCAGCAGACCCAAGGCTTGGATAGTGTCTTTGACATGCCTGGTGTTTTCTCCAATCTCCCTTAGACATAATCTGCCCAGGGCCTCTTCAACACTCAGTGAATTTTCATGCTGCTGACATCTCTCCCGAGGTCCTTTGCAAACTGTGTTCCTCCTTGTCAGAACCTCTTCCATTCATCTCCTGTGCCCCTATCACTAGCTTCCAAACATATCCCCCTAGGACCCTTTCTCTCAGTCTTCGTTATAGGTCCGAGAGAATGCGCACCACCGGACAGGAAGAGAGCACACGCCCCCTGGTGGGGAAGATTAGAATCCTCAGAGCATGTGAGAGAGGGTTGGGGGGAGGGGAGGAGAGACGAGGCTCATGATGGATGATGGACAAGGTCAAGAGTTTACAGATGTTCTTCCGTTGATGAGGATGCTGTGTCTAAAAACTCCACACGTGATACGTGAGTGCCACAGCTTGCCGCATTGTGCCGTCCTGACGGCAGATCCCTGGGAGCTCCGGCTTACTCCCTCCATTGAGTCAAGCAGCAGAACCTGAGAAGAAGCAACTCCCTCTTTCTAGCCTGGGGAGAGGTAGAAAGTCCTAGACCCAGCCTTGGTTTTTACTGGGTGGCATGTCATCTGGCTAATTTTGCGCCGTTGTAAAGCATGTCAGGAGCGGAGCCAGCATAAGCTGGACGGACCTCTCTGTAGGTCAAAATCGCTTTTCGGCATAGTTTAGCTACTTTGAAATTTCAAGTAAGTCTAAAGGCCATGCGGCTTTTATATTTGTCGAGAGAGAGCTTATATTTACAACTGTTGAAAATGCTGAAATGGCTATGATGATGATTTATGTGGCTCACATTGATGCCTGTATTTTAAAAGCATCTTGGAGACCTGAGCCGCATCCCTTGAAGTAGGCCTCCAGATAGGACCACAGGCTCTCCCTGGGTGATCTGTATTACCCATGCCCAGGGACACCATGAGAGGGGATACCTTTGTCTTTAGATTGAGCTATGGTCCTCTGGCTTCCCCCGCCTCTACTGGGGTGGGAGTTTTTTCTAAACACATGGCCTGTCTTTCAGATTGTATCCTTTCTCTTTATGGGAATTCCCAAAGTCAAAGCACCTCCAAACAGAAAGCCAAAGAACTAGTGAAAACCCAGGAAGACTCAGCAAAAATATTCTGGATGAAAATGACACGCATCAGGAGGATATCAAGCGATGTGCGGTTCTCTCCATACATTTCCTCAGGACTCCTTCTTTTCCTGCCCCTAAAGTGGTGACCTCCATGACTTCTGTGGAGGGACAGTCCTGAAACCAAGAGACAAAGGCATCACAGAAATGAATAACAACCATGGGCTATATACAATTAAGAGAAGTTGTAGTAGATTAGCTACCCAAGCTCCTTTTTTCCTCTTCTGGCTAGAGTTACAAACAGTTTTGGTCTGTAGAATAAAGAATAATGGGAGGGAGAGAGTGAGTGAGGAAGAATAAGAGAGGGAAGAGATGGTGATTAATTCATATATATATTATATATAATATCTATCTATCTTCAAGGCAGGGTGGTAAATTGACTTATATCTCCTAGAAAGATACATAGAAGTCTTAGTCCCTAGTACCCGGGAATGTGACTGTTTCTGAAAACTGGGTCTTTGCAATCAAGTTGAAATGAGTCATGCTGAGTTAATCTCATCCCCAATCCAGTGATTAATGTCCCTGTAAGAGTAGATTCGGAGACTGGAAAGATGCTCTGTGGTTCAGTCATTTACTTGCAGAAAACATGAGTTTGGTTTTCAGCACCCAAGCCAGGTAGCTCACAACTGCCTGCAACTTCTGAGGCATCACTCATGAGGGCTGAGGGGGCTAATTAATGACATTATCTGCTTGCCACCTAACTTGTTAAAGCATCAAAGAAGTCTATCAGTCCTAAGTGTGACTGTCTCAGCAACAGAGAGGTGCAATGTGCAACACTGTGACAGAGCACAGTGGAAACAAGGGGCTCAAACGCTACACATGTGGGCTCCATGGATAAAGAAATCAGAGAAAGAAGAGGCTAGCTGTCATCTTTCCTGAGGAGGGGCCTGGGGAGCAGGTGCTTTCTGTAGAGCTTCCAAAGCCAGCAGGGCTGATTCTTCTCTTAGATAAATGATTGAAGCTCTGTGAGAGAGGCCTGGTGCATTACACTGGCTCAGCAAATGCTTCTCCACTTCGAAAAGGGGACAGAGAGAACGAATTCCTTCCTTTCATCCAGGGCCATCTCTGGGATGCTGCATAAGGCTCCCCGGAATGTGATGCCACCCCTGGGAGAAGGCAGGGAGGAAAGTGGAAATGTCTGCATTGAAACTTGACATGTTAAGTTTGCCCCAAATTGACTAAAATTGCATTTTCTGCCTTCAAGCAGAATGAGGTTTCAAATGGAATATGTGCTGAGTTGTAGTAAAAGAAAACTACATTTCTTGCAAACCTGAGTTTTATGAACTAGATTGATAGTTACTGTATGTAGTGTTTGCAAACAGCTACACTGGGGCATATTGGGAGGCCAGTGCATCACAGGCCATGACCTAGGTTTGGTTTATCTGAGCTCTTGGTGATATAATTGCAGGCCATCGGGCTCCGGCCATTGTGCAGTCCCTGGAGTCCTTTGTGTATAGTGCCTCCCTTCCAAGGAATCCTCAAGGCATATTCTCCTTGCATGGGGGACATTAAAATGGCTCTCTTGGTTCTTGGCAAGAATAGAGCATGGTTTTGGGTCCTCAAAGCAACATGTTAATTGGTGTCAATAGCAACCCAGAAGAGTAGGAGTTCCCAAACGCATCGCCCCAATTGGATAGTCAGGGTGGGAGTTGGGATGCACAAAAGATTCTGTGGATTCTAAAGTGTCCCCGAGCCCAAGATGCAAGACTCTTCTTCATGTCTCATTTAATAGCTTTCATGCCTGCCCTGCTCGTGTCAGGACCAGAATCAGTGGAGGAGCTGTTTGTAAACACACGGATGCATCTTCCTGCATAGCGTAAGACTCCTTCCGGAAGGAAGTGTGCCTACCTGCATTTCTAACCAGTTCCATTTTTGCCTCTGTGGTTCTTCAGCCTCTCCCCGTGGCATAAGTAGTTTGTCCTCGCCACCCTGCTCATCCTGGGTTCACAGGCTGTTAGCATGCTACTGTCTCGTGTGTTCACAGTTCTCACAGGCTGGTGCACGTATGCTCACCTCCCATCCTCCACCTTCTAGCATGTGATGCTGCCATTGATCCAGAAAGATATGCTCTTGGGGTGTGTGTGTGTGGGGGGGGTTCCTGCACTAGAAAGAATATATTGCACAAGAGTTTGGCAGCAGGCCTTTAATTTACATGGCTGATGATTCCGTCCCAGAAAGGCAAAGAAGAGTTGAATGGAGTTGTTTTCTCTTTCTTGGTCTTTGGAAGAGACTCTGGCTCCTATGTGGCACTGATTTGGGATACACAGAAAACAGTGATGTTTAAAAGTTGCTTTTGTTTTTGATATAATTGAAGTCGCATTTGCAGAATGTCTGCTTTGTGTTATACCCTCATGAGGTCAGAGTTTGCCCAAGACCAGTCTGAGTCTCTTCCGGAAACTGCAGGGAACTTTCTCGGCACCGACACAGTGTTGCCTCTTCTACTCCCACACAGGGCAGAATTTAGGGCCACAGCAGGGTTCCAGAGAAGGGAGAAAACAGCTGAGCAGAGCCTGTGCCATTTGGGGATTTCCAGTTGGGAGCTGTAGCAGCTGCATCTATTATCAGACTTCAAAAAGAAAAACAGTACCCCCCCCAACTTGCTCCAGAAAGACAAACTTATTCCTGGCCCTGGCTGAAGGTGAGTTCCATCAGGAATGTTGCTTGCTGATGTGTGAAAGTGTTTCTTTGGCTTCAGGGTGAGAACCTTTGCCCAAGGGGATAATGAGAGACAGGTTCCCCCCTCCCTGATGTTTCTGGGCATGGTAATTTTATAACCACATAGGCAAAATCAGATCATGTTTCAAAATGTCATACTTTGCTTTCCCTGCTCTTATTTATGCATTTATGGACATTTATCAGTCTCTTTATAGCTACCTATTAAAAATCTATTATTCTCAGTCTCTTTGCAGTAGACAGAAAACATTACAAAAATAACACATCCAATCAAAATACAGAGCACAAGGTGCCGTGCAGTGATCAGTCCCACTGATACATCTACAACATGACTCTCGTAGCTAAGGCTCAGGGATCTAGTGAGGGAAGAGGAGATGGAAAGGTTGTAAGAGACAGAGGAGCAGCAAGTTTGGACACCAAGAGATGGGCTTTCATGGAAGGGGACAAGCTCAGGAGGCTTTAACCCTAGACAAAGAACTACAGGCAGCTAAGGAACGCTGAGAGCAGGAGAAATAGTCTTCTTCAAGAAACAGCTCCCAGTTGGTTGCCCAATATCAAGTGGTCAGCCTTGAAAATATATGCATATGAGTAACGTTCAGACTGAGCAGGCTGTATTTATAGAATACAGCAGAAGGTTTGTAAGATACACATAAATATCACATATATGTAACAATAATTTAAGAAAAAGAAGCCATGAATTTGAGAGAGTAAAGGACATACATCAGAAGGGTTGGGGGGAGGAAAAGGAATGGGGAAGATAACACAATTATATTTTAAATTCAAAAATTTAATTTAAAAAATTGATTGTTGTAATATTGGGTTGTCTCCAAATTTTTTGTAAGAATAAGTGAAGATATTAACGATAGCTTTGTGAACCAAATTTTCCTCTGATTTTACCTTTTATTTTATACTGTCTTTTTTTTTTTTTGTAGTGTGACAGACTACTAAATTTTAGGCTGTCAGATCCACCAATCTGTATGCCTGCTGTGTGTACTCTTGCTCGATCAGGACCACTCCAGGGTTTTAAAGCTACCTACCTAGGCACGGCAAAGCACAGCTACTTACCCAAAGCTGAGTGTAGGAAGCCACCTACAGAGTAGTTTACCGGCAGAAGTTCCTCTGTGGAGCTGACATACTTTGTTTCTTATCTGGACTTCAGATAGTTTTGTGAACTATGCCCTGTGGTCAGGAATTGAGTTGTTCTCACCTCCTCCTGCTGTTAGACCCTACCTGCTCTTTCTACTGCTCTACTGGCTTTTCCAACCCCCTCCCTCCCGCTGCCCCATTCTAAGTCCTTCCTGTTTTTATAGGGTGCCTTTTGAAGCTCCTAGGATGCCAAGGATTTGCTCTCTGAGCTGCTCTTTCTCGCAGAAGGTTTGTAAGGGGCAGCCAGCCTTATTCTCGAAGTGCTAGAGCATGTTTGCAAAGCCTTGAGCTGCTTGTTAGGATCCATCCTCTCCTCCCCACACCTCCTGCCTGGGCCCCAGTTCCCTTTGACTGAAGGATGAAATGGAACCCTCCCCTCTAACCCTCCAGGTTAGGCCTGGCTCCTTTCCTCAGCTCCTCTCAGGCTTCCTCTTCCTTCTCAAGCACCACGAGCTGCAGCTGAGACCTGGGATCCATTCTCAGAGAACAGGACTGCGGGGTAATTGAGTAGACTCACAGACTACACGCGGCGATCTCAAGTTTTCAGTGACCAGAAGCTCATGCTACTCCTAAAGTGAAGGAAAAGGCAATATATTCTGTCATTAAAGTCAGACAAATAGATAAGAATTGCTGTGGCTTAATTTATAGAGTGCTTAGAAACATCTAAAAGGCTGGTTTTAGAAATCTTATCACTTCATTTTCTAAAATTCCTGGCCTTTAACGGCCTTCCCTCTCCCACTCATTTGAATCTGTAGTTTCCCTGCCCAAGTTATTCTCCCCTACTAATAAAAGCTGTCCTTGGCCTAAGCTCAGGTACTTTTGCTTAGGCAGGTCACCATCCTTCACATCAGAGGCCCTGTCTTCCAGGACTTGTGGCCCTGAGCTAGCGTGAGGCCCGGCCAGGATGGCTGATGAGCAGCACTTGCTGAGAGAAGGTGAAGACAATGAAGGAGAAGGAGGAGGCTCTTTGGAGAGTGTGCATTCACACAACACCGCCGGGAGTCACCTTACAGGAGGCTCCGGTACGTTCTCTGTGACTTAGCAAGCATTTTTTGTACATGTGTGAATACGTGTGTGTGACTAAACATTTATGTAGAACGGGCACATGCGTGGGTGTGGATGGGTGCGTGTGCTCATGTAGGTTCATGCATGTAGAAGGCAGAGGACGACACTGGGTGTTGTTCCTTCAGGTACCTTCTACGTTTTATTTGAGACAATCGGGCATTGGCCTGGAACTTTGCCATGTAGAGCAGGCTAGCTAGCCTGGAAGTTTCTAGAGACCTTCCGGCCTCCACCATCCAACTTACCTACCATGCCTGGCTTTTTAAGTGGGTTCCAAAGATCTTAACCCAGCTCCCCAGGCTTGGAAGGGAAGTGCTTTATTCGCTGATTTATCTCTCCAGACCCCCCCTCTCAAGCATTTTTCAGATCACACTTTGCACAGAGGCCTGGAATTCTCACGGGAAGAGACAATATTTCCCCTGGCGCTTACAGTGCCTTAAAGCAGGATTTAAATAGGAATCTGGCTAATTCCTTCCAAATTCTCTCTCCACCACCAGTGTCTAACAGCTTATTTAACCCCGCTTGTAATCTCAGCGCTTGGGAGGTTGAGGCAGGAGAATCATGTGTTTGAAGTTACTCTGAGTTACAGGGCAAAATCCTGTAAAAACAATGAAATATAATACGATATATCAAAAAGAATCTTTCAGAATAACCACAGACGCTTACAAAATGCCTAAACATACACAAGTTTTTCCCCAATAGCCAGGTGATGAGGAAGACATGCCCTGTTGTTGTTACTTTCTTCTCTGCTGTGAGAGTAGGGAAGCTGCTTGGGGATGTTAAACATGCTGAAAGACCCAGAACAAAGAGACACAAGGCCATGAGCCAGACTTGAAAGTCTGACTTAAGATCTCTCTGCTCCCTAATGGTGGGTCAGAGACAGTAAAGAGGAAAAGGAATCTCCATCCACATGACTAGCTTTTTCATTCATTCTTAACTGTGCTTAATTCTTTGGCCAACATGCAGCTGCGGCCACATTGGAGGCTACGTTAGCACGTTTTCTTTTGTAGAATAGTCAAGGGTTTTTACTTCATAATTTACTGGTGGTGGGGTTCTTGGCTCACCAAGGCAATACAATCTGTTCCCAAGACCCAGCAAATTGTAAGCTACATGAAGAAAATAATTTTTTCTTGTATTGCTGGCACTCTTTTAGCCTTTGAAAAATAAAGAACAAAGGACATTATAATGAGAAGCATAATATGATATATCCAAGTATAACTCCCAGAGACTCTGTTTGTAAATAGGGTCTTTGAAGGTTTAATCAAGTTAGGAATCTGTGTTATGGAATCACTTGGATAAATTCATTGACTAGTAGTATTTTGTTTGTTTGTTTTTCTGAGACAGGGTTTCTCTGTGTGGCTTTAGCTGTCCTGGAATTCTCTTTGAAGACCAGACTGGCCTGGAACTCAGAGATCTACCTATCTCTGACTCCTGAGTGCTGGGATTAAAGGCGGGCACCACCACCTCCTGACTTGAGCCAGAGAAGAGCTTGGTAGTTGTGGGGACCAAGTGAAGGCAGAGACAGAGACTGCAATTATGCTGCTGCTGTTAGCCAGGAAATACCTGGGGCCACCAGAAGTGGGGTGAGGAGAGGAGGGTTACTTCCCAAAGAGTACAGCCTCTACTAATGTGCTCATTCTAGATTCTTGCTTTTCAGAACCATGAGAGGATAAATTCCTGCTGTCTTAAGTCACCAAACATGTGATAACTTGTTATGGCATCCCAAGCTCACATAGATATGGTATGGGGAATGTCATGTTGCTGTCACGGATACTGGAAATAGAAAATGGTTTTGAACTTGATCATGCATTCAGCTGAACGACACTTGAGAAGCATGATCAAAAAGCCTCACATCACCCATGTGCCATTTCCACCCAGCTGACCTTGGGAAGCTGCTGAGCCCTTTAAGGAGATCTCATTGTTGACCTCAGTAGGTGAGTGTTTGAAATTCCTTCCTTCTTTCTCTTTTAATGACACCAGTCACTGAATTTAAAGCAAATTCTAAATCCAGATGATCATACTTCAAGTTCTTGAGTAAATCTGTAATGACCTTATGTCTAAGTAAAGTCCCATTTCAAGGTCCTGGCAGTGAAGACTTGGACATATCATCTAGCAGATGCCATACATTGTTCCAGCTGGTGCCACACCGTGGCACACTCACTCTGCGCATGGAAGGCCGACCTTTGCCCTGAGGCCTGGTCTTCTGTGCCCTCCTGACTCCTAAGAGATTCCCAGTGCATCCCTAGGTCTTGACTGGTCCTGCAGGAAGTGGAGTGCAGGGTGCCCATTGTCAGTCACAGTCACTTACAGAGGTAGACACAGCTGGCACAAAGCAGGATGGAGATCAGGACATACGTGGTGGTAACCCATGCTTTGGGTGAAAACTGAAGGGTTTTCAGCTCAACCAAAGCATGCAGGAATGTGTAGCCCTTTGCAACATGGAGACCAGCATGGTTCAGAGAGACGACCCGAGGGCGGGCTTTTGGGTCACACGGACACAGGAAGGGACTCTTATTGTACAGGGTGCTGATTCCACAATCATGGGCAAATCACTGACTTTACCTGAACCTCATCACTGTCTGAAAATAAGGTCAATTGCACATGACTTATATAATTACCATAGCAATTAAATGAAATAACAGAAGCGGCCATGTGGTAACGTGCCTAACCCGACACCTGGCATTTAGTGTGCACTTCATTAATGGTCAGGTTTCTTTAGCCATTTTGTCTAGGGCTTATTATTAAGTTCCAGTTAGAAACCTCATTCGGTGAGCTCTAACCCTGTATTATGCAAGTGTAGTTGCTAGTACGAATGTGACTCCAAGGGAAAATGTCCTTGCTTTCCAAAGAAATAACAACAGAATAGGGGAGACTGAACCGAGCAACAGCATGTCCCGCCAAAGTTTACAGTGCACACAGAGAGGATTTTTATCCTGCTTTCCCCAGTGCCTAACCAACATGTGTCATTGGAGAAGTGGAAAGGAGCTTCCCCAGGGCACCGAGAGGAGGGGCCTTCAGCTCGCGGGAGGTTTGGAACCTGAGCTGTGTGTAGGGATGTTCTGCAGGACTATCCTCCAAGTCAACCTGCCCCCATCTTCAGGATTTCTGCTGGGCTTGCTCATGAAAGACCATCAAAGCTGGTCCGATTGACAGTTTATCTTCCCTCATAGGAGGGGGAGGGGGAGCCGTGGGACGTCCATCGGAGGGTTCAGCCACCCCTTCCAAACAATGGAACGTGATTCTGGCCTGATTGCACATGGGACTGGGAGAGGGGCTAGAGCGTCTAGGTGGGGAAGAATGAGAGAAGGGGATTATGTCCATGCAGCCATGGGTAGCCATCATCCCTGCTGGGTGCAGACCATCTACTGTGGCTACTTTAAGGTCAAGTAGCTCCTGATCATAACCCCTTCATTCTAATAAGTAAGCCTAATAAACTCATTGGTTCTCCCTGGGTGAACTTCAGTGGAGTCTAGGTTTGTGGCTGGGACCTGAGGAGGGGTAGGAATTTTAGCACTAGGGTATCTGGAAGGAGGCCTGGGTGGCTACAGGGTAAACTTTAAGCTTTTCTAGCAGTGTTGGGGGTTGGGAACAATGCAAAGGGAGCATGTAAAGACCTATGCCTTGTGCCAGTGTTTCCATGAAGGCTTAGCAGGACCTCCATGCTCAGACATGCCTTTAAGGGATCCATGCTTGCTCTCTAGAGGAGGCAGGGCTAGAGTTGAAGGGGGGAGGTAGCAAAGCTGCTGTGACCATGGCTTAAGGAAGAGCTCGCTATGGACGGTCTTGGGTACCAGGCTACCATGGAGTGACTGAATTGCTTCTTCATGTTGGATGTTTGGTTGTTTGTTTTTGAGACGGGCTCTCAGTATGCTGTCCAGCTGACCTGGAATTCTTGAGTTCAAGCAACCCTCCCTCTTCATCTTCCTAAGTGGTTGGGGCTACATGAGCATGTTAGTGAGCTGGCTTCATGTTGGAATTGGATTGCAGACGATACAAGGTGGTGTTAACAGGAGAGAATGTTTAGGTCATGGGAGAGAGCTTCTCATGGGCAGACTAATGTCGTGCTCACGGGCTCACAGGTAAGTCCTTGCTGTCGTGAGGCTGAATGAGTTACGAGTAGATTGCAGTCTTAAAAGTAAGGTCATCCTGCGTGTTCCTTCTCTTGCAAGAACTTAATTGCCCTTCTGTTAAACAGATGCAGGGTCACATCCCTGAACTTCCCAGCCTCTGGAACTATAACCCCCCAAATTATAAAATGTCAAGTTTCAGAAATTCTGTTACAGCAACAAAAGCTATGACTAATGTCACTACCATATACCCTTGAATCAGTGTTTTTTTTTTTTGTTTGTTTGTTTTCTTTATCAATACACCTGCAGGTACACTGGGGCAGGGGGTGGGGCAGCAGTAAGTATCTGCTTGCTTTCCCAATTAGTCCAATATTGACACCAAGGTCACTTAATAGTGCAAATAACTCCCTGGGAGCTTGGCTCTGCCACGTAGAAAAATGGGACAATGACATTTCTTGAGAAAATGATATAACATGTATAGCATGTCTTGACACAGTTATCTATGACTTCTGGAAAAGTAGAAGAAAAGAGGCCAGAGTCCCACACTCAGTCCCCCTCCCCTTTCTCTAATCGGGTTTACAGTGAGAGGCTAGATTGGCTGTGGGTTTGATCTGAGGAATGTATTCATGGTAAACTCTGTCCTAACTGCCAAATGTAGCCTGGGTAATGGGGGTCTTCTCTTTACAGCTTTATCCCAAGGGTGAGAATAAGCCTTGGCAGCCCTTTGTTGGAGCTTCTAAGGGTCATGCCACTCTCTGACACCCATTGCTAACTAGATTGGGGAAGTGAATCTTTACAATGCCCAGATGGCCTGGAGCCTGGGCAGGATAAGGTGGTGGGTGGCTGTGTAAGCCCTTTGAGTGGATTAAGTGTAACCTCAGAGCTGACTGTATGTCAGCTTAACCACACTGCTTGTGTTATAACTGATGGCGATTTTAAACACTAAGACACATTCCCAGCCCTGCAACTGTATGAAATTGATTTCATTTTATAAAATGTTTTCCTTGGTCTGTTTGCATGCCTGTATGTGGGCAAACACATACATATATTTGCATGCTATTTTACTTTGGAATGACATACAAAATATTTTTCAGTTGGGAAGGTTAACATCCTAATGCTGACCTCACTGCCATAGTTTTCATAATTATTGCTTTAATAAGCATGTTATTTCCTCCAGATGGTATGTTGCTTTCTTTACTTTAGGAACTAAAGGACATTTTTATTTGTTTTTTTATTATTACAAAAATTCTACTATACTGTATATATGATCTTTCCAGGAATAACCGCCTTATGGAAAATCCAGACTAGTCTGTAACTTCTGGGCTCAAGTAATTTTCCTGATCCATATTTCCAAGCAGTTAAGAGCACAATGGTGTGCCAACAGACCAGCTTCATGTTGGAATGAAATACAGGAAAGCAGTAATGTATACCGTGAGGGCTCTTGATTCTGGTAGATAGAAACACAAGTCCTAGTTCTGTTTATTGTGAGCCCTACTCTAGCTGTGTTGCTTGTCTTCCATCTCTTTATCTCATGGTCAGTATCTGTCAGGCATTGCTGCCTAACAAACTGGAAATATAAAATAGCATGCAATATAAACCTTAATACATGCTTCTCGGCTTATGATGAAGAACTGGAGGGATGGCTCAGTGGTAAGAGCCCTTGCTACTCTTCTAAAGGACATAGGTTCAGTTCCTGGTACCCACACCAGAGAGTTTGCAACTGCCTATAACTCTACTTCCACGGGATCTGATGCTCTTTTCTGGCCTTCATGAACATCTGCATGCATGAGGTATACATACATACACTGAAACTCTCCCCCCCGTCACACACACACACACACACACACACACACACACACACACACACACACACACACAAATAAACAATGTTTTTAAAAGATGCATTAACCACTCCTAAACTGCTAAACCAGGTAGCTTGGCAGGACAGTATTGCTGCCTCTGCCAAAGATCTTTCAAAAGAACTGTGTTGAACATCACTAGTCCAGGAAAAGTCATGATCCAAATTTCCACCGAATGTGTGTTGCTCCTCATGTCACTGTACTATAAAAAAACCCGAGGCGTTGGGGAGGGGCATCTCATCGGGATTGGGTGGGGACCAGCAGATCTGGTGCGAGCTCAGTTTGGTAACTCTTCTTATCAACATCTATGGGTCAGGAGGGCTGCTGCTGTGCTGTTTGTCCCTTCTTCCACTTCTGGCTTACAGAAACTTCTCCCGATTGTGAGGCGCACTCGGGGAAATGAGCTTAAGCACGTTGCGAGACTCCAGTCATGTGTACATTAACATTTCATTGGCCAAGTGTGCTGGCTGGTTTTATGTCAACAACACAAGCTAGAGTTTCCTGAAAGGAGGGACCCTCAGTTGAGAAAATGCCTCTAGAAAGTCCAGCTGTAAGGCATTTTTCTAAATTAGTAATTGATGGGAGGGGGTGCAGCCTATTGTGAATAGTGCCATCCCTGGGCAGGTGGTCCTGGGTTCTATAAGAAAGCAGGCTGAGCAAGCCAGCGGGAGCAAGCCAACAGGCAGTACTCCTCCATGGCCTCTGCATCAGCTCCTGCCTCTAGGTTCCTGCCCTCTTTGAGTTTCTGTCCTGACTTCCTTCAGTGTGGAAGTGTAAGTCAAATAAACCCTTAACTCCCCAACTTGCTTTTGGTTCTGGTGTTTTAGTAAAACCACTGTAACCCTAAAGTGCTAAAAGTAAGTCATGTGGTCAGATTTTAAAAATGGGTCAAGGAAATATATTCTGATGCTTCAGGGCAAAGAGCTCTAGTCATTTGTCAAAAAGAAGGGACACAGACAGGGCTAAAATGAGGGAATTACTGTGTTCTACCACTATGTGTGAAAGTAGCAACTGTAGACGTGTGATAAGAGAAAAATAGTGTAACATTTTAAATAGTTAATGAATGTTACCTCCAAGAACCGGGGAGTCGGGGGACACTCATTGTCGTATATTTTTATACATTTAGTTCCGAAGCTCTTAAGAGTTCTTAGCATAGAATAAATACCTGAGAGTTAAAAAAAAATCTTAATGAAATATTTTGTTAGCCCCATGGATAAACTCCCTAATGCAATCCCTGCCCTAGGTGCCACCCCTGACCTTTTTTTGTTCTGCTGACAATTTGACTAAAATCCCAATGGACATCCCTCATATTCTATCATATTCCATTATTTCTCCATCCTCTTGTCTACTGAATGAGAGCTGAAGAAGAGATGGGCTATGGCGTTCTTTTCTTGTAATCTTGGCAGCCACACACAACAAATGCCATGTTCATAGAGGAAATAAAATGGCACTCTTCATGCTGGCAAACTGGCTCAGTGGGCAAAGACAGCTTTGGTTAAGCCTTTAGTTCAATCCCTGGCAGCCATGTGGTAGAAGGAGAGAACCCACAAGTTGTCTGCTGATGTCTATACTCATGCTATGGAATGTATACGCCCCATCCCCAGCACATTCAAAATAAATAAATGGCCTTCTTGGTTTGTAGGTCTTCTTTCCCATTCCTACTATTGGTAATTATGTAGTAAGAGGCGTGCGGGCTTGCTTTTGGTCCCGGCAGCCACCTGGCTCCTGCTGCCCGGTGCCTGGCTAGCTTATACCCGAAATAATTACACAGAAACTGTATTCATTGAAATACTGCCTGGCCCATTAGCTCTAGCCTCTTATTGGCTAACTCTCACATATTTGTTTAACCCATTTCTAATAATCTGTGTGTCACCACGAATTGTGGCTTACTGGGAAAGATTCAACGTGTCTGACCTGGCAGGCTTCATAGCGAGCAACTCTCTCTAACTCTGTCCCCTTCCCAGTATTCTGTTCTCTTTTCCCTGTCTATCTAAGTCCTGCCCTATCAAAAGGCCAAGGCAGTTTCTTTATTAACCAATAAAAGCAACCCAAATACAGAAGGACCCTCCTACACCATTATTATTATTGTTTGGGTCTTATAGGTCCCCTAAAAACTCACGTGTTGAAGGCTTGGTCCACAGCTGAGGACACTACAGGGGATGATGGAGACCAAGGAATGTGGTCTCGTCAGCAGCAAGTCAATGGAAGCCTATCTTTGACGGGATAATGGTACCCTGACTCCGCTCCTCCTCACTCATCTCTCTTTTCTGGCTGGAAGGAGGTGAGCAGCTTTGCTCTGACATGTATTCCTCCCGTAAAGCCTCTCTGCAGACCCAAAGACAAAGGGCGAAGTGACATTGGCATGAAGCCCCTGAAACCCTGACCCCAAATCCATCCTTCCTCCCTTTGAGTTGTTCGTATTGTGTCACTGTGGTGCAAAGCTGCCAACATAGTCAAATTCCGCTCTACTTGCTTGAACACGTAGAACATACTTATAAAGACTGTTTCAAGGCCCTTATCTCCTATGCTGGTCACCTCTGTGACTTCTGGATCCTTTTCCATTGCCTGGTGTTTCTTCTGGTAGTTTCAGGTCATACTTTCCTGCTTCCTTGCACGTCTGGTAAGTTTTGATTAGATCATAGATCGTTTCATTTTTGTGTATTGGTAGCTAAATTACTTTGTGTTACTTCAAGTAGGACTTTGTTTTATGTGTAGTAAGTTGATACTTTTTAGGTTTGCTATGAACTTTTGTTAGGCCTAGTCTGAAGCAGCTTTGGTTAAATCTGTGTGCTTCTGAAGCCCTTACCTAGTGTCACGTGCGTAAAGAGTTCTTTCAGCCCCGATGGGATGTGCACTACACCACTGTGACATCCCTGGGATGTGGCCTGCGCCCTCCCTGCTGACAGCTCTTTCTTCTTTGTTATGTATTTCTTCCTTACATGCGTGGATCAGTAAAATGTCAGACTCTGGACTTGCTGTGGAGCCTTGTCCTGGCCTCCTCAGGTTCTACTTTCCATGGCCTTGCTGAATCTTGCCCTCTATCTCCCCAAGTGGCTCTGCTTGAAAATCTCTTCCCTTCCCCGGGAACAGCAACCACCAGGATCACCCACCGCGGTGAGCTGTTCTCAGCTGCCTGTTGTCCGGTCTGATTTTATTTCCTAGTGATAGGAGGCAGGAGAGTAAGTCTGCCCCTGGTGGCTCTGACCCTCCCTGCTGCTCTGTGTATGGGTGTTAGGAGCTTGTCAGGAAGCCATGCTTCCACCTCATCAAGCCCTTGACACCACCAGTCTTGTATGGGTGCGACTTTTGGTTTGAGTTTGTCAAGTTCAACACTAATGAAAAGTTTGGGCTGGAAAGTAGAGTTGTGAACTTTAGCATCATTCATGGCCTCTAACCATAAAATCCATAGGATGCCCTCTACCCCATATCTCTCTAGACACTGCAGATGTTTTCTGGACACCCAAAGCAACCCAAGTAGAGAACCTCTGGTAGAGACCATCTAGCTGGTGGCCAAACCTTCAGACCAGACCATCACAGTAGACACCTTCCTGCCCCAAGAATCACACACAGATGTGTTTTCTTCTAACCGCAGGTTTACCTCACCAGGCGGATCCTTGGTGAACAACATACTCAATGATTTTATGACTTTCAATCCTTGTTCATCTGATGTCTTTGACTGTAGATGGAAGATTTTGAACCTGAAGAGGGAGATTATTACAAATGTATCAGTTCAAGATCTAAAGGAGATCACTGGAGGGATCCGTACATCAGTGGGAATGGCTTTCTTCTCCCTGGAGTGTAGTGAAGGAAGCATGGATGGGCATCCTGGAAATGGCATCTCTATGCTTTTCTTACTTGCTTTGTGGCAACAACAGTTACTGACTACCGGAAGTTTACACTCAGAAAATATGCTGTCAGTGTTAAGGATGTTAAGATGGCTTAACATTCTGGAAATGAACCCTCTCCTAATATGAACCAATAGATGTAGCATTGCTAACATCTGGATAGAAACAGGAATCTTACCACCAGTAAGCAAAACTCAAAAAAGTCAAAGGATTATGGGGTGGTTAAACAGAAACCCAAATCTCTCTTTAATGAGCAACCTGGTGGGTCTTCTGTGTCTTTAATTAAACGGACAGTTAATTCTCTGTTCTGCATTTAAAACATTTGCACATATCATCTGTTGTCATTGGAGAAACAATAGGCATTTCAGATAAGCCATAAGGAAGGTGCCATTGCACAGAGATGTGCTTGTCACATCGGCGTTCATCCTCTTGTCTTCTCTTGGATCCTTCTCTGGGTCCTCACTCACATGTGTATTCCCTTTTTAAACAAGCTGAGATTGCATTCTAAGTGACTCAAGATCATTTTTACTCATAACATGATGCTACAAACATCTTACCATATTGACAAACATGGAACTGTATTAATTAAAGTTAATACATGGTATTCCCTATGTGAACCGCAGTTTAATCTGTCTTCAGTTACTAGGCTGTTATGAGTGTTATGTGTTATATGCAAGCTAAGCAATGGTGGACACACAATCATATCCATCTCGTTGCACTTTTAAACTATTCTTTAGGACACTGCAATCTCCTTTCTCTGCCTGTCTCCAGGGGAAGGTCCATTCTTTAGGCATGCTTCTTTTGGAATAGGTTCTGAGTTAATGTCATGATAAAATTCTTATTTGGCAAGGGTTATAAAGGACATTTGTGAGAATCAGATGCTAGGAAAAGGACAAGTTCCCTTTATCTAAGGATGCTAATGATGGAATTTACACAACATAATATGTATATGTGCATGTGTATATATCATGTATATGTATATCTACCCATGTATCTATGTATATGTGTATATATGTATGTATGTATGTAACTACCTATTATTCAAAATGGGGCTTTCAACTTTGCCTTTAATTTTTGATGAAAGTAACACACCATTTTTTCTAAAAATGGAAGAGGTAACAGTCACCCATGATATTTGTATCACCATGTAACAGGTCCTGATCTCACTGCCAGGAGCCTCACAAACAGACCAAGCTACACAACCGTCACACACACACACACACACAGAGGGCTTAGGTTAGTCCCGTGCTCCCTAACTGTTGGTTCTGAGTCCATGTGCTCCCATGTGCTCAGTTCAGCTGTCTCTGTGGGTTCCCCCATCATGACCTTGACCCCTCAGGGCTCATACAATCCCGCCTCCCTTTCTTCTGGAGGACTCCCAGAGCTCTGTCCAGTTCTTGGCTGTGGTTCTCTGCATATGCTTCCATCAGTTACTGGATAAAGGCTCTCTGATGATAATTAGGATGGTCACCAATCTGATTACAGTAGATGTCCAGTTCAGGCACGCTCTCCACTATTGATAGGAGTCTTAACTAGGGTCATCCTTGTGAATTCCTGAGAGTGTTCTTGGCACCAAGTTTCTCCCTGACGCTGGAATGGTTCCGCCCATCAATGTGTCTCTTTTGTTCCTCTCTCTCCCTCTGTCCCACCCCCAACCTGCCTCTTATGCCCAGCCCACCCAATCTGCTCCCTCAAGTTCCCTGTCCCCAGTTTACTGAGGAGATCTCTCCTATTTCCCCCTCCCAGGAAAATCCATGCATCCCTCTTTGGGCCCTCTTTGTTATCTTGCCTCTCTGGGACTGTGGATTGTAGGTTTGTTATCCTGTACTTTACTCCTAATACCCACTCATGAGTGAGTACACGCCATGTTTGTCTTTCTGGGTCTGGGTTACCTCACTCAGAATGATTTTTTTTTCTAGTTCCATCCATTTGACACAATTTCTTTGGCAATATAATATACACAATGTAACAAAATTACTGTAAACTGGAACCACAGGAGTGATACACATTTATTTGTAGCTCCTGCCCACACTTCGCAGAGATTTGACAGTATATGCACACAGGAAGGGGAACCAAAGGGCCCGTCTTAAAATTCTCTCTACTATGGTCCTAATTTCGCTGAAAAGAAAAAAGTGACTCTTGATCTTTTTGCTTATGTTCCAGATTTCTGTCAGTCACATACTTTGATAGGTCTTTAAAAGATAATTGAGATAACAGTGCTCAACAGCACTGAATTTTCTATTCCCATCATAGGAAACTTGGCTATGTTTCAGAGCAAACTATTGATAACCATCATTTGAAATCTTCCGTTGATTCTTGTTATTGACTGTTTATGCCCCTGAAATGCATGCTGAGGCCCCCAACTCCCAATGTGGTGGCATTAGGAAATGAGTCCTCTGGGGGAGGTAATTAGACTTGGATGGACTCGTAAGGATACAGCCCCTGCGATTGGATTAGCACGCTAATTAGGAAAAGGAGAGACACCCATGTTTTTCCTCTACCAAGAATGTAGCCATCTGCCAGGCAGGAGATGGTTTCTGCTAAGAAATAAGCCTTGGCACTTTGATCTTGGGTTTCTCAGTCTTCAAAACTAAGCAACGAATAGCCATTCTTTCGGCCACGCAGTCAAAGTTACTTCATTAGAGCAACCTGGCATCATCTTAATTCCGTCTACTTTCTGAGTCAGCTATTGCTGTTGTCTGGATTTTGATTTTTTTCCCCACTCGGTTCCTTTGTCATCAATGCCTTGTCGTAGATGTCAGGGAACACAGGGCTGGTCAGTTGTTCTCGTCCACCCCATTTCGTTTGTGAGGGAGAGCAGAGGCTCTCCGCAAGCAGAAGGATGGCTTCTCGGAACCAGGCTTTCTTTCACTGATGAAATATTTATGCTGACACGTTGCCTAGCAATGGCCACCAGAGCTGCCTGCATATACAAGAGGGAAACTCAAGGGGGCATTTCCCTTGGAAACACAGCAAAGAGAAAGCCCAGCTTAATGAACACAGCTCCTGCTTCCTTGATGGAATTCCTCCCAGTTTCAGGCAAAGAAAATGTTTCTTAGGGGGAATGACTGTGTCGGCTAGAATAATTTAGCAGCTGGTATGAGAGTGACCCAGGAGGGAGACCTTAGGGAGATAAAAGCAGACAGAGTGTTGGGAAGCACTTAGCCCCTGTTTTAATGTTGTCACTGTCTGCTGTGACACATGCATCGCCTGATAGCGATGTCCTCCTACCTACTTTCTCCCCTACTGTGCTGTCAAACTGGGGGTCCCCTAAAATCCTCTGGACTTCAAGTCATCAGACTTCTCAGGCTGAGGCCCCTATTTCAGGAACTATTTTCCACGGGTGTTGACGTCCTGGTGTTTGGGCACTCCAAAGAAAGGAACTGAAATGCATTGTTTGAGTAGAATTCGGTTATAAGGACTGTTCAGAGATACCAAAAGCCTACCAAGGAGTGATTCTTCTCTTCCTAGAGGTTAGCCTCAGACTACTGGATGCCTAAACGGAAAGGAATCTTTTAAACCTTTGTGACAGAGTCCCATCTCTCCTCTTCCCCTGAATTTTTTTTATCTTCTATTGAATGTTGGGGATAGAACTCAAGGGCTTGATATCTAGGCAGCTGCCACATCACTAAGCTACATCCCCAGTTCCCTCTCTGCATTTTTAATCACTAGACATTTCTTCTCTCTACAAGGTGAGGGGGGATCCTGAGCAGACTATTCTCCATACCTACAAATTGTATTTCAGTAAAATGCAAATATGCACTCAGAAAAATGTTTATTTTGAGTGAGGTAACCCAGACACAGAAAGGCAATTATCACATGTACTCACTCATAAGTGGTTTTTAAACATAAAGCAAAGAAAACCAGCCTACAAACCACAATCCCAGAGAACCTAGACAACAATGAGGACCCTAAGAGAGACTTACATAGATCTAATCTACATGGGAAGTAGAAAGCAGAAAAAGACAAGATCTCCTGAGTAAACTGGGAGCATAGGGACCTTGGGGAAGGGTTGAAGAAGGGAGGGGAGAGGCAGGGAGGGGAGCAGAGAAAAATGTAGAGCTCAATAAATATCATGGAAAA
Organism: Ondatra zibethicus; assembly: GCA_004026605.1. Taxonomy (NCBI): domain Eukaryota; kingdom Metazoa; phylum Chordata; class Mammalia; order Rodentia; family Cricetidae; genus Ondatra; species Ondatra zibethicus. The sequence goes on from PVIU01000833.1 coordinate 49,126, forward strand.
ATAAACTTTTGAAAGGTATTGTCCCCTAAACAATGTACCATGACAGCTATAGATATAGTGTTTATGTTGATGTATTATGAGTAATCAGAGAATACATAAAGCCTATAGGAGGTGACTCAGGTTATATACAAATGCTTTGCTGTTTTGTACAAGGCTGTAGAGCACCTGTAGATTTTATATTTGGGAGGAGTGTTCTAAAATCAATCCCCTGAAGCTGGGTAACCACCTTGGACAATGATCAGTGGTATGGCTCACTTTGTGAAAGCATTGCCGACTTAAGGAACTTAACAGGGTTCAACAGCTCAACCTAGAGATTCCGTTTAGTTGGCCCAGGTTGGGGCTGATAGCACGGGTTCTAACTCATACATGAGGTAAGAGATTGTGAAGGGTTTCTCACACTGAGTACCGCTGGGTGGAGATCTTCTATAGAGTGCTCTAATTCTCACTCCACCCATAAAACTTCTTAAGCACCGGTGGCAAGCAGGCTAGGCTATGGTGCAAGGTGCTGGCCTCCTCTCTGGATGATGCTGGGAGATTCAGCATCACTCAGCGCTGAGCAGGAATGACAGCCTGAACTGCTGCTTTCTGTGAGCTGTGACTGACACTCCTGCAGCTGAGGGAGTGCCCTGCAATCGATGTGAGGTCTCCTCTCCAGACCTCAGGGTGGAAGATGATTCCAATAGGATAATTGTCACTGGACCCAAGTATAAAGCTAGAGTCCCTTTCATCTTCTCTCATCGGGATGAGGATTCTAAAAATGCCTCTATGTACAGTCCTCTTATCTGGCTTGACAGTCCTGGAGTCTGATTCCTGCTTTTTAACCAAGAGGAATCCTTCTCAGCTCAAAGATGCATATTTGAGAGATCTGTAGCCTTCCCCAGGTGAGTGGAGAACTGGTAAGGATTGTGTTTAATATGAGAGTGGGTGCCCAGCCAATAGGTGGGAAATACTTGTGACATACACCAGAGAACCTTGCTCTATTTGCTATCCGGGCTGTTGCAGAGAGATACCATCCCTACATTTCAGTTTCTCATCAGACCTGCAGACAACATTATGTGTTGTAGCATTGGAAATATTCAGGTAAGGCCAAGGGACATATTTATTGGTCTAAATCTTTTGAGCCTGTGTTGTGTAGAAGAATGAGACCCATTGCAGGAGGGTTTATACAATATACTATGTTCAATGAATCTGCATATAAAATGGATTGTATGATCTGTTTATAGCTACCATTTAACAATCAGTGCTGCATCTATTTAGTCTCTATCATCTACCAACTGGGGCTGGAGAGATGGCTCAGTGGTTAAGAGCACTTATTGCTCTTTCAGAGGACCTGGGTTCAATTCCCAGCACCCACATGGCAGCTCACAACTGTCTGAAGATCCAGTTGCAGGGGATTTGACACCTTCATACCAATGTGCATAAAATCAAGTTAAATAAATCATCTACCAACTGTATTTACCTATCATTGATCTATCAACTATCTTTATAATCATTACCTGTTAATAAATGGAAGAAATCTATCGATGTATTGAAATTAACAGCTGTGGGTGCTAGAAGAATTATGAATAAACTTTGAACTCTTTATGCTTTCTGCATTTACCAAACAACCATTAATGGTTACTGACATCCCTTGTTCCTCTGAAAAAATAACAAAAGTGGCTGAAGGAAAGGAGGGTTTATTTTGGGTCGCATTTCAGAGCTACAGTTGGTCATGGTGGGGACAGCATGGCAGACAGGCAGGGGGACATCAGTTGTTCATGTTGCATCCACAATCAGGAGCCAGAAGGGATGGAGACTGAGGCTTAGCTTGTTTTCTCCTCTTTGTACAGTCTTGGACCCCCACCCATTAAATGATGCCAACCACTTTCAGGGTGGGTCTTCTCTTCTTAGTCAAACATTTCCGGAAACACTTTCATAGACAGAGCCAGAGGTGTGTTTCCATGATGGTTGTAAATCCAGTCAAGTTGACAGTGAAGATGAACTACACATAATCCCCAAGCAGCTTGCACTACAGTAATAGACTTTGAAAATGGTTTTGGTGGCTCATATTAAACAGCCTTTAGTTATGGGTGAAAATTTATTAGATTTGGTGGAAGGTTATTAGAACTTTAAAACTTTTAAATGCTATGTTAACCTCAGTGGGGTAATATAGTTAGTTACTCCTGACAGTGATGGGTCTTCCGCTTTTTAAAGGAGGTGAAAGCGCTTTGAGTTTTAAGGATCAGTTCTGCAAACAACTGGATAAACCCATTAAAATTTGTTCCAACGTGCACTGGCATTTTCCTTTCTGGGAAAACATCTCAGATAAATGTTACATGCAGGGAACAGCTTCACATGGAAGTGCCCGCAGAGGCATTACCTATGATGGAAAATATGGGCACTATCCCCCGCATTTCTCTCTGCTTCAATTTCTCTTTCACCATTTGCATTCTGCATCCCCTTTCCACTTCCTCTATCTTTTCACCTCCCTGGGTTGTTCTTTGTACTTCTTCGCTTTTCTTTCTGTTGTTTTCTTATTCTCTGTGGCTTTTTTCTCATCTTCCATTCTTGTACAGCTTTAGGGTATGTGTGTGAGAGAGAAGAGGGATGTGAGAGAGAGGGAACACTATATGTGTACTCAAAGATTCTCTAATGTATGGACCTCAACTTATACTGATTGGCATGTTTTAAATAGACTATCTAAAGAAAGAGGAGACAAAGGAAAGAGAAAGAAGAAGTGGAGGAGGAAGAGGAGAATGAGGAGGAGAAGAAAGAGAAAGATGAGAATGAAGAGGAGAAAAAGGAGATGAAGGAGGAGAAAAAGGAGAAGGAGAAGAACAAGAAGGAGAAGAAGAAGAAGAAGAAGAAGAAGAAGAAGAAGAAGAAGAAGAAGAAGAAGAAGAAGAAGAAGAAGAAGAAGAAGAGGAAGAGCAGGAGGAGGAAGAGGAAGAGGAAAAGGAAGAAGAAGAAGAAGAGGAAGAGGAAGAGCAGGAGCAGGAGGAGGAGGAGGAGGAGGAAGAGGAAGAGGAAGAAGAAGAAGAAGAAGAAGAAGAAGAAGAAGAAGAAGAAGAAGAAGAAGAAGAAGAAGAAGAAGAAGAAGACAGAACCCATACTGTGTGCTGGGTGATTGAAAGGTGGCATAGATGTTGGTGAGGGCAATCCATGTCTCATTTTTCTGGAACTACGTGCTTCAAGGTCTCACATCATTAGGGAGTGATTCTAGTTCTGTGTTTGAACACAGGATTGAGTCTTCCTTGTAAATCAAGCTGATGACTTATTGGAAATGGACCAAAGACACCAGACGCTGAGAACTGCTATCCTGTACAATTCTAAGTGAAACAGAACAGGGCTACCACTTATGTCTCCCTTTTTCAAGAAAATTTTACATGACCCTGGATATAAAAGTTTATAAAATAGGTTTATAAATCAAACATTTACTGATAATAAATCATAAGGAGGTTTATTATAAAACAATTCTTTGGCATGCATATGATTTTGCCATCTGTTAAAGACAAAGGCAAATTTGCATAGTAATGAGAAAGATACTCTTGTTTATTTTTACATAATTGAATCTTGGCTAAATGTTTGATACTGTAGCATCCATAGCATCGTCAATATTTTCTACATTAATTGATATTTTGATCTTATAAACATAAATGTTGAGAACAAAGCTTTCTATAAATATGTGGTACAAAAAAAAACCCGGCAGAAGTATGTTTAGGGCCATTTCAGAAATCTTTGGAAATTCTCTTTTATTTCAAACCAAAATTTACTCAGTGATACTTTTGAGTGAACCTCAAATCAGCAACTATCACAGAAATTTTTAAAATCAAACATTCTGATCCAACATCCAAAGATATACTAATTTGATATTTATGTGCCTAGGAATGATGGTAAGAAAATATTCTTTGCCATAATTAAGTCATTTTGTTTCTAGAAGAGCAGAAAACTGTTTTAACACCAAAAACACACCATCATCTCACCTCCGCGTCAATGTATTGCAGTCTGTGTTGCTTGGCATTGTGTGGCAGTACAAGGTATGCATGCTGAGCTCAGAACCAAGGATGCCCTGAAGCTGTGTAATGCAACATGCGTGACTGCTGCCACAGACTCCTCAGCTTGGTTACACATTTGGTTTTGAATTTAGTTTTCATCATTGCACACTTAAAACTTTTTACTGTTGTCATATTTTGAAAGATCTCCACATTCAGGTATGTGAATGATACAAGGTTATGGCATAACAATTTCAGATAACAGGAGGGGCTAGAGATGGCTCACTGGTTAAGAGTGTTGCTGCTCTTGTAGAGGGCAGTTCTCAGCAACTAAGTTAAGAAGATCACAACCATCTGTAACTCCAGCTCAAGAGAATCTGAGGCCTTCTTCTAGTCTCTGTGGGCACTTGTGTGTGAACACACACACACACACAGGAAGGGGACAGGGGAGTAAATCTTTTTTAGAAGAACTTGGAAGTGGGGCATGCATCAAAACAAATTGGAAATAATTCCTTAATAAAGGCATTTGAAATTGCACACATATTAAACTCACAATTTACAATGAAATTAAACATCGGTTCGTGAAAATGACAACCATAAAAAATTTAGTAAACTGGAAAATGCTAATGTTTCAATAATAAAAGAGAGAAAAGCCCAGCAAATGGAACTATATTTATACCGTATACCTTAATACATATGGAGATTATAAGCAATGTTTATTACGAGAGTTGTGGCCAGAAATAAATGAAATATCACAAGGGAATCATTGGCAAAGTCTGGGGTGCACTGTCGCCTTCAGCAAATGTTAGCTCTCAGTTTCCTATGCATGTAAAGACGCTTATAATAAAGAGGCTGAAGGAAAGGCTCTCTGATAATTATTTAATTTTTGGTAGAATTATGACAAATTTTCAGGAGGGAGTCTTTTTTGTATTTCTTGTACTTCCCCACAACCTTGAAAGGATCATTGTTTTTTTTTTCTTTTAATATATAATTAAAATCAAGCAAGACCAAAGTTAATTCTGTTTGCCTCCTCCATCAAACCTGCCAGTGGTGGAGGCGTAGGGAGAGTAAGGACGAAGGTCCTCTTGCCTCAGCTGGTCCAGCTGTTGGGTTGGGGGGGGGGGTCTTGACATTTCACACCACATAGTGATGACCTCAGGCGGTACTTATAATACTGGTATATTACGGCGGTAATAAACGATGAAGCCCTCACAGACCGACTTTAAGTTTTCAAACAGAGCAAGTGTATCCGGCAATACAATTTCAGGATGGATAGGAAAAGGGGACCTCTCTGGACCCACCTTCTTCCCTCCTAAGGGGCTGGGTGCTGAGCAGAGCATTGTGCAGATTCTCCGTCAGTTCTGGGGCACCTGACATGCTTTCTCACTAATGTCTTGTTCACTAGCAAAGCTCATTACGTCTTCTACAGTTTTCCCATATCTGATAATGAGCAAAGTGACTGACAAAGGTCTTTATAGGACAGGGTAAGAATAACAATGGGTGAAAGTGACAATAGAGGTGGGGAACCTAATATTCTGAATCAAGGAGATCGATTTTTCTGAGACAATTTCATACATTTATATGTAATGGATTTTGATCATTTTTGTACACTTCCCTTATCTTCGCTCATCTCTCCTGAGAAACTCTTCTTCTTTCTAAGGCTTTCTAAGGCTGTTTCAGAAGCCACGTCAACTTAGTATTTCGAGGGGTTGTGGGCACAGTCTTCTTATTGCAGCTTTTTTTTTTTTATCAGCCAGCATCTTTCATCTCCTGCAATCATTCCTTTCTGCTTTCGTGGGTCCATGAACTGGGAGGCTGATGTTTGGTAAAGTGTTCTCGATTTCATCATTTTGATGAGCGTTTTTCATTAAATGATCCCCTCCCACTGGGCAACAGAAACCATTCAGATGAAGGTGGCCTTAAACATTGGCCTTGGTACAGGTTTTGAACCGTGTGATATCTTCATGCTGGAAGCTATTTGCTGTACTTTGGCCAAAGATGGGGTCTCTGTTCATTCCCCCTGTCTGCACTGGATGTTAAGACAGGCACTGGGGTTGGGATGGCAGGTGGCAAGAAGCATTTGCCATCCATCCATGAACTTCTGTGACTACCTGGAACGGCTTTCTCTCCCTGGGCATCAGGGATGACCTTTCTTGGCTTGGAGCTGCCAGCGCATGTGGCTTTCTTTGGAGCACTGATTAGGGATCTTGAGCAAAGGTAGTCAGTTTCTCCCTTACCCTTCTGGATTTCCACTGGCATTCAGAGCTAAGGAACTCATTTCCTGCCTTGTTTAATGCAGAACCCTGAGGCCGTTTAACCTTTGATGACTGAGTTAAACTCTCAAATAGGCTGGATAATCATTAGGATTTAAATTAAGGATTAAACATTCCCCAAGTTTCCCAGTGTGAACACACTCAGTGCTGGGGCTTAGGCATCTGCGGCTGTCACTAGCAGCAGTGACTGTGAACTCAGAGTCTCTCAAGGCACAGCTTGGGCTGTGAACACAGATTCAGTTGCTAAACCTGTAATGCAAAATCCTTGCTCCCCTTATTATAAAATCCAGGCACTTCCACAGCACTCGTGTGCCAATTAGCCCAAAGCAGGGTTGGCAAGGATTTGGAAAATCCAATCTCTGCATCGAATGCATCCAAGCGTGTTCCGTCATTCCTACACGTACTTAACATACCAGGATTCTGACCTCAGTGTCATGCCCAACTTGCTGTGGGACCTTGGGCCAGTCCCTCAGCTTTCCTGGGCCTTCAAAAATGAGACTGTTAGATCAGAGGAGGGGACTTCACAGTCTTTATTTCTCCCTTGTGTATGCTCCTATGACACAATCACTGATGCTCCCATATACTCCCCCATTTCATAAGATACTCAAAATGCCAACAGACCTAGTTTGTTGAATCTCAGCCACATGAACATGCAGTTTGAAAAAATAAATCAGTCACAATCTCTGGTCACTTGGAAGACATTAATTTTATAATATTAAATACCTCTTTGAGAAAAAGAAGTTTGAATTGAGAAAGTTTGATTAATATAATATATTATACTGCTCTCTTAAAGATGTACGGTGGACACTTTGTGTTCTGTGAGGTCCAGCTCGACTTAATTTAATCAGCATATCCGTCTTCCAAACTGACTAAGCACTGGTCTTGTTGGTTGACTCATGATGACTTCACCACTTCACTGCCCACTGTCTCCCTGCCTTCAGGAGAGGGCATTTAAGAGCCATTGTCTACCAGAAGTTGATTAGACTAGAAAGTAGCACTTCACCCAAACTCTGCTGATCCACTCAAGCGGTGTATCTTTGGCCTTTGACTCCCATGTTGCCTGAAGCAGCAATGAATTATCAGTCTGTGTTGGAAACAAAACAAGCAGATGAATGAAGAGGAATAGCAGAAAGTATCTCTATGGTCACCCTGACAAAATTTGTTCTTTGGGTTAGCCGCCCATGTATTCCTGAGTGGTGTGTGTGATGTGTATACGCATGTGCATGTGAGTTTACCTGTGTATGGGCACACATATGTGCATATAAATGCATGCGGAGGCCCAGAGGTCGATGCTGGAAACCCTCCTCTATTTTTCTGACATTGAGATTATAGGTGGGCTGCTCTGTCCACCTGGCATTTCTGTGCACTCTGGGGGGGGGTCCAAACTCTGATTTTCAACCTTGTGTAGCAGTCACTTTAACCACTGCGCCTTGTCCCCAGCCGTCCTGGGACACCTCTTCAGCCTTATAGTAAATTCTCCTTTTCTGCTTTTACTTCCACGAGTGGTTTCTGTAACTCACAGTGGAAAAAAAAATCTAATTTACTTTTTATTTTTTAAGGAATTCCTAATAGCATTTCCTGTAAAGTAGTGCACGATGATTTCTTTCAGAGCACCTTGGCAGCAAGTGTAGGCTGAGCCAGGAAGACCTCTAACCGTAAAAGCAGGGGCATAGCACTCTGGGCACTTAGCCTGCTGGTTTGTTGGAAAGCAGGTGGAGAGTCATGTTCCAGTTTCATTCCTGCTGCTGTGGTAAAATGCCCTGTCCAAAAAGCAAATTAGGGAATAGAGTGGTTTATTTCAGCTAACAGTTCTAGGTTTAGCCTATCCTTTGGGGAAATCAAGGCAGGGCCTCCAAACATACACACTCAAAGAGGAGAGCAAACACATGCAGTATGTTCACTTGTTTGCTTACACTCAGCTGCATTTATCCGGGTTATACAGTTTGAGACCCGTTGCCTAGGGAATGGTGCTGCCCACAGTTGGCAGGGTGCTCCTGAAGACGAACTCCTCCTAGTGCCACCACTGCAACCCAGTGCAGAAAATCTCTCGTTAAAACTCTTCCCAGGTGATGCTAGGTGGAGTTGACATAGCTAACCATCGCAGGTAGTGTTGGTAAACTTCCAATTGCTATAACCAACGTTACATATACTGAATTAAAAAAAAAAAACACCAACAACAAAGGTTCACTTCAGCTCATAATTTAGAAGTCCTTGTTCTTTTGAGCCCATGATGATGTAAAAACCACCTATATCACAAGCCAGGAAGCAAAAAGAAGAGAACCGAGTTCTCAAATCTGCTGGTACCTTATACCAGGTCCCACCTCCCAGTGGTTTCCCTCTCTTCTCAATACCCTGGGTTCCAAGCCTTTATCTTCCCTACCTCTGTGTCTACCAAACATTAGGACCCAAATCATAGCTGGTGGTTTGTGTTCAAGTGATGTCTGAGGGTAAGCACTCTAGTAAACACATAGCTCTAGCAGAATCAGGGAAGCAATACTTGGATGTGTATTCTTCTGAGGAATGGCAGGTGCTCAAGAAAGTATTGTTTATGTTTTTAAATTTTGTGATATAATATCTTGCAGTGGCCTTATTGACCAGAGAGCAATTTCCCTTTCCAGGGTTCACTAATACCTAGAGATAATAAACAATTTGACTATTAGTAAGTCTTTCACATACAAACCAAGCAACTTATGGTCCCAATCTCCACCATTTCTTTCAGCTTGCTTCCATGTGTAAAGTCAGTGTTTGCCTAAGCTTACTTGAACCTAGGCCAGATACCAGGTAACTGGAGACTGTCTAGACCTCCCAAATCTTCTGGGATTTATTCAATCCAGTCTTGTTACTTACTGGAGCCTGTATTTTTTGTGTGTGTGTGTGTGAAGTCCAAGACCCCCTGGCCTAGGCTTTTGTATGTGTGTATGTTTTTATAGGTGATATAGGGCAGGTCCACCCTCCCCCAATCTTGAATTAATTAGCTTAAAGAAAGAAAGGGGGAGTGATACTTCAACAGCTTCAGGTATATTCAGAGTATATATTCAGATATATATATATATATATATTCAGGTATATTCAGAGTATATATTCAAATATATATATTCAGGTATATTCAGAGTGTATATTCAGATATATATTCAGGTGGAGGGAGGTAATGGAGGGAGGTGACAGAGGGAGGTGATGGAGGTTTTGTGACTGAATGGAGATTACTAAGGATGATCTTACGAGGAAACATAAACTAGTACATTTATTGTTAATATATAATGCAAGTTCATGTTTGTTTCGATAGGTCCAGAAGTCTGGAGTACATTTATACTTCAGCACTTCTTGATTTGGCCTAGGCATATGCCAAGTGCTTAGTACCCATGATTGCCTAAAGGCTACAATATTCCATACTGAATGATACTCCGAGATATTATCTAGATATAAAATTTTAGGTCAGTAGTTAAAGTCCATCAACCCTGTGGAGAAGCAATTCTGGAATCTGTTGCTGCTAATATAAAACACATCAGTCTGACTATCATTTCTTTTGCTTTTAGATGCTGTCTTAGGGTTTCAATTGCAGTGAAGAGACACAATGATCACAGCAACTTTTATAAAGGAAAACATTTAGGTTGGGTGGCTTACAGTTTCAGAGGTTTGGTTCAGTATCATCATGGTAGGAAACATGGTTGCATGTAGACAGACATGGTGCTAAAGAAGGAGCTGAGAGTTCTGCATCTTGTTACATAGACAGCAGGAAGAGAACTATAACATTGGGCATAGCTTGAGCATAGGAGACCTCAGAACCTGCCCCACAGTGACACACTTTGTCCAACAAGGCCACACCTCCTAAGAATGCCCCTCCCTTTGGGAGCCATTTCATTTCAAACAACAACAGATCGTTTGCCTTTATCATTGTTATTATTGTGGTGGTTTGAATAGGGATGGCCTTTATAGGCTCATATATTTGTATGCTTGGTCCATAGTTGGTGGAAATCTTTGGGAAGGATTAGGACAAGTGGTTCTCAACCTATGGGTCATGGCCCTTTCACAGGTGTCACATATCAAATATCCTGCATATCAGATATTTACATTATGAGTCACAGGAGCAGCGAAATTTCAGTTATGAAGTAGTAACTAAATAATTTTATGGTTGGGGGGTCGCCACAATATGAAGAACGGTATTAAAGGGTCACAGCACAAGGAAGGTTGAGAACCACTGAACTAGAAGGTGTGGTCTTCTTGAAGGAGGCGTGTTATTGGCTTTTTTTTTTAAGTTTCAGAAGCCCAGCCATTCCCAGTTATCTCTCTCATCTCTCTCTCTGCCTTGTACCTTGTGGATGAGATGTGCGCTCTCAGCTACCGCCCCAGCGTCACGCCTGCTGTGCGCTTTCTGCCATGATAGTTATGCTTTCTAACCCTCTGGATATGTAAACAAGCCCCAAATAATGTTCTTCTATAATTGCCTTGGCCATGGTATTTCTTCACCACAATAGAAAAGTAACAAGGACAATTATTATTGTGTGTATGTCTCTATGTGTGGTTCTGGCAATTAAACACACAGCATGAGCACATAGGTGAGCTTTCTGCCGCGCAGTCTTCAGCTATAAGATTTTTACCTGAGATGTTTTGGGCTTCCACTATAATGCTCCTGGAATGAGTCCACACTTTCCTGCTAATAATTCAAAATGCTGTTCAAAGATACCCATAGTTTTAGGGCTGGGAATAGTTTCAGCTGTTTTCATTTCTTATTTTGACAAATATCTACTTCTGGAATGGCATCAGATAGCTTGATCTTCTCAGCCAGCCTCATCACTTTTAGAAGCTCTTAATAACTTTGATTTCATCATTTCTCGTCATTGTATTGAGAGTATTTCTTTAGTGTTTCTCCTGGTTTGTTTGTCTTCTTATCAAATGTATGTGATTTGCTTCCTATATCTGTGTTGAGGTTTTAATTTTAGTGAGTTAAGCTTTCCATTTCTAAAATGTGTCTCAATTATCCCTTAAATTGTCTTTAGAAAGAAAATAAAATACTTTTTACTTTTTGATTTTTTAACACTTTATTATTATACATTTTTGTTTGTTTTTATTGTTTCTAGAGACAGGGTTTCCCTGTGTGACCACCCTGGCTATCCTAGAATTCGCTCTGGAGACCAGGCTGGAACTCAGACTCACAGAGGTCTGCCTGCCTCTGCCTCCTATGAGCTGAGATTAAAAGTATATGACACCACTGCTTGGTTAAAATACTTTAAAAAGAATTCTAACCTAAGGCCAGGGAAATGGCTCAGTGGGTGAAGGGGATTGCTGCCAGGGCTGATGACCCAAGTTTGATCCCTAGGATCCACGTGATAGTAGCAAGTTGATCCTGCTAATGATCATCATCCCTCCACGTGTGCACTGTGGTACACACAGCCAAATAAAAAATAATAGTGTATAATAGATTAAAAAGTCAATTGTGATCTAGGGGACTGAGAAGATAGTTTAGTTGGTATGGTGCCTGCTTTGCAAGCTTGAGAACCTGAGTTTGATCTGGAATATTTGTATTATTAGAGCAGGGAGAGTGGAGACAGGGGTGTGCCCACAGTTCACTAGCCAGCAAGTCTAACCAGTCAGCTCCGGGTTCAGTGAGAGAGCCTCTCTCAGCAAAGAGCAGGTCGAGAGTGGTCCAGAAAGACACCCAATGATGCATGCACACACTGCCTTGACTCAGTCTACAGCTTCTGTGACTTCCTTCTCTGTAATTCTTTGGCAGTTTTCACAAATGCAGGTCTCTATTTGATTCATTTATCTTTTTGTTTTATTTTTTTCCCATTGGGTTTTTGATAACCAGTGGGGGTAGTTGCATGCTGGGTTGAGGAAGTGACCATGTGACAGGGTTTTGGTTTTGCACTTTGAGAGATCTAGTTTTCTTGGCTATAGAGTACTGATGTGGCCTGACTTTGGACTTTGCATGCAGAGATTCTGAGGTCATACTCTCTGAAGGTTGCTTCCCCGGTCCCTCCACACACACCGCCAGTCTCCTATAAGGAACAGTGAGCATGCTCTTTCCCCAAGCACGGGCAACTGTATTGTCTTGGTTTGGGGGATGGAGTAGTTCTCTGTGGCTCCGGGTTTTATGAAGGACTAAAATGGTACCTATGTAGATAGACAGCAGAGCTGTCTCCACAAAGCAATGTGACAGTCGGCGGATATGAGGCCTTGGTCTGGAGGAGTTGGGGAAAGAGTTTCTATTCCAGCTCTGCTGTACTGTGGTAGTGTTGAACCCTTCATTGTTTCCGGGAGAGTGAGTCTCAAATGTTCTCACCAGGGAGCAGGCAGGGTCTTTGTGGGAAGTTTCTTGACAACTCCCTGTGATGTCACATTTTGGTGTTAAGCCCCTGATCTCTGGAATTAGCTACCCACAAGAGCCACAGACAATGAGCTTCACTTTACTTTAGATGCATGGCTCTGAGTTCCCTAGAGTTCCTAGGTTTCCCCTTTCTTTCGTTGTCCCCAAGCCTGACTTTTGAATGCCCCTTTTCCCAAGAGTTCTGTTGGTCCTGTGTTTCTGTGTTCCTACCCTTCGCCGTCTCCCATGCATTGCGTTTATAGTTTAAATAAGATGTAAGAGCTGTCTTGATTCTGTTGTCTCCATATGCTTCTCATTTTCCGTGGGAGCTTAAACAGTCTTTTAAATGTAACCATTGTTGAAACAAAACATTTTTATAATCATGTTATTACGTTGTTGGTGACAAACCTAAAAAGAAAAGCATCTGTAAGCTTTCTTCTTAGAGTAGAAGGGAAAATGAAGCTGTGAGTATGGTTTAGAATCAGATAGGGTCTAAACCTTAGCCAGGTGTCAGTTTGAAATGCAAGCACAAACGGAAAGGGCCACTTTGCCCTGCTGACCACTGTTAAATGGACCTGGCACAAAGTAAATCCACAATAAATATTCACTTAGTGGAGCCTAAGGCAGGAGCCTGAGGCACTATGAGTTTGGAGCCAGCCTGGGCTACATAGTAAATTCTAGAACAGCCTAGGCTACAGAGTGAGACCTTATCTAACTAACTAACTAACTAACTAACTAACTAACTAACTAACTAACTAACTAACTAACAACTGACAAAGCAAGCCTGGGAATGTTATTTGGTGGTGAAAAGACTTGATGTGCAATCATGATTCCTGAACTCAGATCCCCAGCACCCACTCCAAAGGCTCACATCACGTATTACTGTAGTGTAGGGATCAGGGTTGGAGCCAGGAGGATTGTGGGTACTTGCTAGCACCTAGCCCATTGTACTGGGTGGTTTTCTGTGTCAACTTGACACAAGCTAGAGTCATCAGAGAGGAAGGAGCCTCAGTTGAAAAAAATGCCTCCCTGAGATCCAACTGTAAGGCATTTTCTCATTTAGTGATCAATGGGGGAGGGCCTAGTCTACATTGGGTGCTGCCATCCCTGGGCTGCTGGTCCTAGGTTCTATAAGAAGGTAGGCTGAGCAAGCAATGGAAAACAAGCCAGCAAGCAGCATCGCTCCATGCCCTCTGCATGAGCTCCTGCCTCCAGGTTCATGCCCTGTTTGAGTTTCTGTCCCAACTTCCTTCAATGATGAACAGCAATGCTGAAGGATAAGCCAAATAAACCCTTTCCTCCCCAACTTGCTTTTTGGTCATGGTGCTTTGTCATAGCAATAGAAACCCTGACTAAGACACCCATGAACAACAAAGCCCTGGTCCAGTGAAAGACCGTATCTCCAAGGAATAAAGCAGATCATGCTAGAGCAGGAGATCCAACACCATCCTCTGACTGCTGCACATGTGCATGGGTGCACACATCTGTATATACATACATGCATACATGCCACACTGTTGGTAGCAATTTCCCCAGAAATAAAACCATTCATCTTGGAGGAGCTCTCATTATGACACAGGAAGCAAACAATTCAAAGGCTTCAGGAAGTCCCTGAAACTGATCAGAATCAGTAGTCCCTTCCCTTCCCAAACATATACAGGCAGAGCCTAATGAGAGACACTCTCAGATAGCTGAACTGTCTAGAAGAGGGTTAGATCAGATGAGCTCCCTGAACAAAATAGAGACCAATACAGTTGCATGGAAGCTCAAACCAATTGAGCTATCTGGAACACTCTCCAACCTGCTGAACTACTTCTAACGTGCACAGTGAACTCCAAGTTTCAGGTCTCATGAACCATGCTGGGCAAAGATTTGGTGATGCTACTATCTTTGAGTAACTTCTGACCCCATAAATAACTTCTGACCCATATTCACATAAGTAACCCTCTCAAAAGAAAATCCTAATTGGCTCACCAAGTTGTTCTGTTGTTGGGGTGAGTAGATATTTGTTCATGTCCTTTAGAAATAGCATCATACACCACCACCACCATCATCATCATCACCAACAACCCCGCCACCACCATCACTAACGGCACTCACACTCACACACACACACACACACACACACACACACACACACACACACACACACACACACACACACTGACTGAACCAACAAACAAATCGAGAATTCTCTCAGATTGTCTTTTCGCCTGTAAAATAAGAGTAACACTGCTACCATCATTCAGTTGGAAGCAGCTTGGAAGCAATCTGCTAAGTCCCTGCACCCACAATAAAAATACTGTGGGAGGTTCTAGAAAAGGAAAGACTGTATTTGGTCAGCGAGAACCATGAGAGATTCTGTGGTTAGGCTCTTTTTATGACCCCTTTATGAATGTTTAATCATCGCATCCTTGTGTGCCCTCTGTGAATTTTCTGTTGTCTGCATCACTTGGCTAAGGCTAAAAAGGCTGCCAGAATGGAATGTAGCCCTTGTGGCCCCGAGCATGGTGCTTTTATCTCCTGTCCTTCATGATGCCCTTTCCAAAGACTCACCCCACAATCAGTGCTTGTTTTCTTGTCACCATTTCACTTTAGCTGGTGGCATCTTACTTGCTGCTGCTGTCATCTTTAGCGTGGCCTCCACATCCTTCCAGTGCTTTGTAAAGGTCAATTTAGAATTAAGCTCTCCCCCTCCCTTACTTGCTCACGTGACTACATTGTTTCTGCAGCATGAGGCTCTCTCTGAAATAGTGTTTGCCTTTCAGCAGCTTATCTTTTTATTACTTTGGGTTTTTTTTTATCATTTTAGATCTACATATGATTTAGGAGCTTTTTATGAGTGGACTTCATTTTGGTTTGGCCTTTGGCATGTAGACACTTTCCTTCATCTTTCAAACAATCCAATTCTGCTAGGTGGTGATAGCGCACACCTTTAATCACAGCACTCATGAGACAAAGGCAGGTAGACCTTAATGAGTTCGAGGCCAGCCTGGTCTACAAAGCAAGTTCCAGGACAGCCAGGACTGTTACACAGAGAAACCCTGTATCAAAAAACAAAAGCAATCCAGTTCCATCTTTGTTGATTGCTTATCCTGTGTGTAAGGCTCTATTGGGTATGGCAAGGGTACAACAAAGTAGAAGTTTCAACCTTCAACTCTTAAAAGTATATAGTTTATTCAGGTGGTTGTATAAAATAATGTGTAACCAAGTTGGAAGTTCTGTGCCTCAGACCTTTAAGTCTGTGGGAGGGGATTAAGTTGGTTAAGGTCATCAAAGGATGGCTCCTAAAATTGAATAGTGGTAACCTTATGAGAAGGAGAGAAACCAGAGGATGCATTGCATGAACCTCCTGTCTCTTGACACATGAAGCCTTATTAGGACTTTGATAGCAAAAAGGCTATCAAGAGTTGTGGGCTTGACTTAAGAAACCTCTTTTCTTCACCAGGTTACTCTGCTTCAGGCATTTCAGGGTAGCAATGTGATACTGACAGATACAACGCCTTCCATGGAGAGTCACACCATTTTCGTCAACCTGTCTGACTGTACCTGCTAACCATACCCAGTCACACAGACAACTGCCCTGCGAGGGCCTCCTGTTTTTCAGCCTCCACCTGCTTATCAGGGATGGAGTTACATGTTTCTTAGATTCTTTCTTGCCTCTTTTTCTGCTTTCACTGTCTGAATGCATTCTCTCCCTTCTGCTCATGGGAGGCAGGTTTGAGTATTAGTATGTTCTACCCCGAACTGTCAGCAGTTCTTTTATCAAACCAGGAAGGGTTCCCATTGTTCTGTGTAAAGATAATCTCCAGCTGTCTTCATGGGCAAGCGTGTCGGAGCAGGTAGGGTTGGGCTTGGGCTGACGTGAATCAAGAATCTCTTACCATGGGAATGAATTTGACTTGCTGAATTTTGCTAAACTGCTGTAATATCTGCAGTAAGAAGTAACATGTCTAAGACCAAGGCGCCGTGGGATGTGAGGCTGCTGCTCAGAGAGCTTGACATGAACTCCTTTGGGCCTCTTTCATTATCATGTTTTACAAGATCTTTTTTCGAAAGCAGGAAATGATGGGCTGGGATGAAACGGAGCTGGGGGACATAGGAAAGGAGCTGTCCTATGTTGTATTTGAGTAGTCCTTGTGGTAAGATACAAATTATCCATCCACATGCTCTGGGAATTTGGGGATTTGACCTGATGTTGCCCTGGTAACCAGAGAATGGCCGAACAACACTAGGAAAGCACTGGAAAGATGAATCTGTGAAAAACCAACCTATTAATAACAGCAGGAATAATGAAGATGATGATGATGATGGATGGGTAGATAGATTTTCAGACCATTTTAACTTTGTTCTGTATCTGCAGCCTTACCTTCTTTGTTTGACTCTGACCGCTGTGGCAACATAAATGTCAGAGGCAGCAGCTACCATGTCTTGCTGTTGTCTAAATCTAAACATGAACTGATTCTTAACACTTTCTTAACTACAGTCAAGAAAAGAGTTGAGAAAACAAATATGTTACGTGCAAAAATGAACCCAATAATCAGTTCAAGGGGCCATTTTTTTTAGAATCCCCCAGGCCTCCCAGTTGTGCAGAAATTGCTAGGACTGAGCTGGGTCAATAGATCAGTAGGTAACTATTTGCCTACTTGAGTTTGAATTCCCAGAATCCATGTAAAAACTAGATGCAATGCCTGTGGCAGTGATGCCAACACTCCTGCAGGTAGACAGAAAGGGGAGATAGGAGAATCCTTGGCTTGTGGGACAGCCAGCCTGGCATACACAATGGAAAAGCATGAGATCCTCAGACCCTGTCACGCCCATGGTGGAAGGGGATGACCAAAACCCTCAGGTGTCTTCTGATTTCCATGTGTACACAGTGACAGGTACCTCCTTCCACGCAAATACATGAAGTTACACACCAAAGTAAAATTAAATTCACAAAACTTTTAAAATGACTTAGGGCTGGTAAGATAGTTTCATGGGTGAAGGCACTTGCTGCCGAACCTGACAACCTGATCCCCAGAACTTACATGGTGGAAGGAGTGAACTGACCCCCACAAATTGTTCTCCAATTATCACACATGCACCATAGCATGCAGATCTATGGTCCCCCTCCACCCACAATAAATAAGTAAGTAATTAAGTAAGTAAATGTAAATGTTTTATGATTGCTTGAACCCGTAAGATCCATACCATTCCGTCACTGCCTGTGGGTTTCCAATCATCCATGTGCTCTGGGCCAGACGCTTGACCATTAATCTAAGTGTAGGAGTTCTACCAAAATGGTGTGCTCAAGGGGCCTCAGAAATGCTGTCTGTTTTCCCGGGATCTTAACTACATACGGCAAGTGACAAATCTCAGGGATAGCAATTTGCCTTTTGATTGAAAGTAAAATTCTCCCTTTCATATAAGAGATGTTTTTGACAGTCACTTTTGCTGGTAGTGAATTCCCGTGAGGGAAAATAAGCCCACCAGGTCTGAAGGGGAGAGAAAATGTTGAATAATAAGATCTGAACCTAATTCTTTAGAAGCAGAGCAAGAATAAGGACAGATGACCTACTTATTTTTTTTTAAAAATATCGCTGTGGGTTTTTGTTTTGCTTCTGTTTGGCTTCACTCTGAACAGAAGCAACTCTGGGTTTGTTAACAGGCATGCGGGTGAGCAGTTTTTCATTTGTGGCTTTTGTGTATCTGGGGTAGAGCCTACCAGATTTCCGAAAGGGCCACGGACCTGACTTCTTCCAAACTAAGTTGGCCTCTCTTCCACTCCTGGGCTCTGACTATAGGCCAAGGCTGGCTGGTGTGTGGGTGAGGTTTGAAAGCTCTCCGTAGATAATGTGGTGTTGTTCAGGAGAAAAACCTGTTGCCATCTGTTTATATCAGAGAAATATTAAGAACAATATTGTTCTAAAGCACAGCTGGTTCGCAGTACCCTAGTTTCTTTTCCGTTATGGTAAGAAAACATTCTGACAAAAAGAAACTAAGGGAAGAAAGGGGGTGTTGGGCTTCCAATCCCAGGTCACAGTCCACCCTGGAGAGAAGCCAATGCATGAACTCAAGCAGCTAGTCACATGACACCCTGGTCACATGACACCCAGAGTCACGAGCACAGAGAAATGAACGCCCCCACGCTGCCTGCTAGTCACATGACACCCAGAGTCATGAGCACAGAGAAATGAACGCCCCCACGCTGCCTGCTAGTCACATGATACCCAGAGTCACGAGCACAGAGAAATGAACGCCCCCACGCTGCCTGCTTGCTTGCTGTAGACTCTGCCAGCTCTTGTCACTCTGATAGAGTTTAGGTCCTAGCCCACGAAATGGTAGGACCCACACTGAATGTTTTACCTCAGTAAACAATCTATACAATCCCCTGATCTAGAGAATTCTTCATTAAGATTCTCTTCCTAGAAGTAGCTGTGGGGGTGTTGCATGGGAGAAGTTGGAGCGAAGGGAGGGAGAGGAAAAGTCACATCATTTACTCTATATTTTTTAAATTGTAAATGATTTTTTAAAAGACTCTCTTCCCAAGTGATCCTAGGCTTTGTCAAGTTGACACTTGACCCTAACCAGTCCAGAGGGTTTGAAGAAGGCTGACTCGCCCAGGTCCATATGCTTCCTTACTATGTGGGATGAGAATGGATGGGTCTGTCTACATATGGTCCTTTATGTCATGATGTTTTGAATTTGTAAAGCGTGGTGCTTGGAAAGTAAGGGGCAGCAAATGCATTTAGGAATTGTTAGCTTCTGTTGGTCGGGGTGCAGCCATAGAGGGAGCAGATGAGCAACTGCATGAGAATTGTCCTTAAAGAGACAGGGAAGTCAGTGAGGGGATTTCTAGAGAGGCTTAACTCAGGATCAAAGAACCACCCAGTAGGCTGGTGTCCCAGGCTGTAAAAAAGGGTATAAGGAGAAATCCAGTTGAGGACTATCATTTATCTGTCTTGGCATTGTGCCTGAGGATCCAGTGTGACCAGCCATCTCAAACTCATTTCTATGCCTTCTTTGCCATAAAGGACTGAGTTCAAATAAACCCCTCCTTCTTTCCATGATTTCTGTCACATACGTGGTCGATTCTAAAGGAATCTAGGATAATTGCAAGAATATTCTGTTGGATCTGATGTGGAAAAAATAGAGAGCAGCCCAATAGACCTTTCAGAACATGAGATTGCATGCCGAAGAGGCCAGAACAAACCAGAAGGAGCCTAAATGCCTGGTCATTATGGAGCCTGCAGGCAAACTCTGAGCTGCCTACTTCTGAA
>PVIU01000833.1:69035-261858 GCA_004026605.1 Ondatra zibethicus
CATCCACCCACCCATCCATCCATCCATCCATCCACCCACCCAACCATCCATCCACCCACCCATCCATCCATCCACCCATTCATCCATCCATCCACCCACCCATCCATCCACCCACCCATTCATCCATCCATCCACCCACCCATCCATCCATCCATCCACCCACCATCCATTCATCCATCCATCCATCCATCCACATCAGCATATATAACCAATTTCTAGAACTTAACATGTTTAAAGCTCTTCTTCCTCTTCCTCTGAGATAGCTTCAGGAGTAGACTGTTTCAGTTTTACTGTGATATTTGATGAGATCTGAAAGACAGCTGCACCCATGGGACTCAATGCCATCAGCATTGACAACAATACTGTCACCTCCCTCAAGGATGTCCTTACCCCTGTCCCTTCTCTAGAAGGAACTGTAGTCTTGATTCGTCTTCCTTTTTGAACCATGTGCTGGTTGTCTCTGCTCTGGAACTTCAGATAAATGGGACCGCGGGGCAAACACTCTTTTGTGTTAGGGCTTCTTTCACTCACAAAAGTGTTTTACGATTAAGTCATGTTGTCACATTTATCAGCAGCCCATGGTTTTCTCCTGTAAGCAGTATTGTGTTTGTGTGACTATGTGACAGTTTGTTTATCCATTCTGCTGTTGATGGACACCCGGTCTGTTTCCAGTTTCTGCCTGTTATAAATAAACCCATACAAACAGCATTGTACAGTTAGTTGGTTTTATCGGTATTTGTTGTCATTGTCTCTTGTGGAATTGCTAGGCTTTCCAGAGAAATAGAATGAATGGGTGTGAGTGAGTGTATGTGTGCATGTGTGTGTGTCCATCTGTATAGATTTATTATAAGGAATCTTAGAATAAACTTGCTGTTGGCAAGTTCAGATCTTCTGAGCATAGGCAAAGCATGTCGTAGCTCAAGTCCAAAGGCAGTCTGGAGGCCTGCTCCCTGCTCCTTCTCCTTCGTAGACCACCAGTCTTTCCTCTTAATGCCTTCCAGGCTGGAGAGGCCTACCCATTTGTCAAATGATTGAAAGTTAGTTCATCTAAAGACATCTGCTCACAACAATACCTATATTAGCACTTAACCCAAATCTGGGTCCCATGACACAGCCAAATAGGCACAGAAACTTCACCATCACAAATAAGCATGCAAAGTCTTTTGAGAGACCATGCCATTTCCCCCAAAGTATTTGTACTATTTTACATTCTTATCAGATTTTAGATTCTCCTTGTTCAATGTTTTCATCATTTGGCTATTTTTAACATTAGCCAAAGTGTGCTGTGGAGTGGAATCTCACTGAGGTCTCAATTTTTATTTCCCTCATAGTTAATGATGTTGACCATCATTTTACATATTCATTGGTTAAATGTGTGTGTGCTATGTATATCTTCACCTGCCTTTCCACTTATTCTTTTGGTTACATGGATGTTTTATTGAGTTTATATAGAATTATTGAGCTTGTCAGATATTTATTTTTTAAGAATGTTAATATTAAGTTTATTTTTAATTAAATTTATTTTTAAACAATCTTTTCTCATTTTACATACCTATCCAAGTTCCCACTCCCTTGCCTCTTCCCGCTCTCCCCCCCGACATCATAGTCATCCCCAGAGAGGGTAAGGCTTCCCAAGTGGAGTAAACAAAGCCTAACACATCACTCTGAGGCAGGACTGAGACTCTCCCCCCTATATCTAGGCTGAGCAAGGTATTCCTCCAAAAAGAAAGAGTTCTAAAATGCCAGTTCAAGGACTAGGGATAAATCCTGGTCCCACTGCCAGTGGCCCCACAGACTGCCCAAGCCTCACAACTGCCCCCCACATTCAGTGGGCCTAGCTTGGTCCTAGGCAGGTTCCTAGTTTGGTCCCTGCTATCAGTCCAGAGTCGATGAGCTCTCACTAGCTCAGGGCAGCTGTTTCTGTGGGTATCACCATCTCGGTCTTGATCCCTTTGCTCATATTATCACTCCTCCTTCTCTTGTACTGGTCTCTGGAAGCTCAGTCCGTTGCTAGCTGTGGATCTCTGCATCTGCTTCCATCAGTTGCTGAATGAAGGTTCTATGATGACAACTAAGGTAGTCATCAGTCTGATTACAGGGGAAGGCCGGTTCAGTCACTCTCTCCACTATTGCTTAGGGTCTTATTTGGGGTCATTCTTTTGGATTCTTAGGAATTTCCCTAGTGCCAGGTTTCTCGCTAGCCTCATAATGGCTCCCTCAATCAAAATGGCTCTTTCCTTTCTCTCCCCCCTGCCTTCCCCCATCTCAACCATCCGTTCCCTCATGTTCTCCTTCTCTTTCCTCTCCCCCTTCCACCCCCTTCTCCTCCCGCCCATTTTCCTCAGAAGATCTTGTCTAATTCCTCTTTCCTGGGGGAATCTATGTTTGTCTCTCTAAGGGTTCTTCATGTTACCTAGCTTCTCTGGGGTCATGGACTATATAGGCTGGTTATCCTTTGTTTTATATCTAATATCCACTTATGAGTGAGTACACACCATGTTTGTCTTTCTGAGTCTGGGTTACCCCACTCAGGGTGGTTTTTTCTAGTTCCATCCATTTGCATGCAAATTTCAAGATGTCATTGTTTCTTACTGTTGAGTTGTACTCCATTGGGTAACTGTACCATATTTTATTAATCCATTCTTCAGTTGAGGGGCATCTGGGTTGCTTCCAGGATCTTGCTATTACAAATAACGCTGCTATGAACACAGCTGAGCAAATGTCCTTGTGGTATGAGTATGTATCCTTTGGGTATATGCCCAAGAGTGGTATTGCTGAGTCTTGAGGTAGATTGATTCCCAATTTTCTGAGAAACTGCCATACTGATTTCTAAAGTGGCTGTACAATTTGCACTCCCACCAGCAATGGAGGACTGTTTCCCTAACTTGGGATCCTCTCCAGCATAAGCTATCATCAGTATTTTTTATCTTAGCCTTTCTGACAGGTGAAAGATGATATCTCAGAGTTCTTTTGATTTTCATTTCCCTGATGGCTAAGGATGTTGAGCAATTCCTTTCGGCCATTTGCAATTCTTCTGTTGAGAATTCGCTGTTTAGATCTGTAACCCATTTTTCAATTGGATTATTTGGTATTCTGATAGCTAGTTTCTTGAGTTCTTTACATATTTTGGAGATCATTCCTCTGTCTGATGTAGGATTAGTGAAGATTTTTTTCCCATTTTGTAGGCTGCTGTTTTGTCTTATTGACTGTGTCCTTTGCCTTACAGAAGATTCTCAGTTTCAGGAGGTTCCATTAATTAATTGTTGCTTTCAGTGTCTGTGGTACTTGTGTTATATTTAGGAAGTGGTTTCCCATGTCCATTCATTCCAGGATACCTCCCACTTTCTCTTCAATAATGTTCAGTGTGGCTGGATTTATGTTGAGGTCTTTAATCCATTTGAACTTGAGTTTTGTGCATGGTAACAGATAGGGATCAATTTGCATTCTTCTACATGTCGACATCCAGTTATACCAGCACCGTTTGTTGAAGATGCTTTTTTTTCCATTGTATAATTTTAGTTTCTTTGTCAAAAATCAGGTGTTTATAGGTATGTGGATTAATATCAGCATCTTAAATTTGATTCTATTGGTCCACCTCTCTGTTTTTATGTCAACAACAAGCTGTTTTCATTATTATACCTCTATAGAGCTTGAAGTTAGGGATGGTGATGCCACCAGAAGTTCCTTTATTGAACAGGATTGTTTTGGCTATCCTGGGTTTTTTGTTTTTCCATATGAAGTTGAGTATTATTCTCTCAAGGTCTATGAAGAATTGTGTTGGGATATTGTTGGGGATTGCATTGAATTTGTAGATTGTTTTTGGTAAGATTGCCATTTTTTATGCTTATCCTACATATCCAAGAGCATGGGAGATCTCTCCATTTTCTCATATCTTCTTCAGTTTCTTTCTTCAAAGACTTAAAGTTCTTTTCATACAGATCTTTCACTTCTTTGGTTAGCATTAGTCCAAAATATTTTATGTTATTTGTGACTATTATAAAGGGTGGTGTTTCTCTGATTTTTTCCTCAGCCCTTTTATCATTTATATATAGGAGGGCTACTGATTTTTTTTTAGTTGATCTTGTATCCTGCATTATTACTGATGGAATTTATTAGTTGTAAGAGTTACCTGGTAGAATTTTGGAGGTCATTTATGTATAGTATCATATCATCTTGTCAGATATTTATTTAGCAACTGCTTGTCTATCTATAACATACTGGACAGTATTCTTTCATGATCAAAAGTTTTCATTTTATTAAATAAAATATATACTTTTATAATCTTTTTCTTATTATTTGTCATGGTTTTCTGTGACATGACTATAAGCAACTTCCTGTTCATAGATTTTGAAAGTGTTTTGGTTTCAACAAGAAAGACTATAAATTTCATTTTCAGCCACAGCCGTGATCTGTCTTGAATTTTTTCATGTACAAGGATGAGGACTTTATGGAATCCATGTCCAAAGGATTTCCTTTCCTCACTAGATTGCTTTGGCTCCTTTGTTATCAGAATGAGTGCCATTGAGTCTATTTTGGGATCTTTGACACGAAGTCTTATTACTAATTATGGAAGCTCAGCCTTAGCTTCGGCTTGTCCCACTAGATCTTATAACTTAAATTAACCCATTTATTTTAATCTTCGATTTGTCACAAGGCCCGCTACCTCATCTCTCTGTACTGCTCATGTGTATCCTCCAAGTCTGCCTGGCAACTCTGCCCTTCCTGTTCTCAGAATCCTCTTTGTCTCTGGAAGTCCTGTCTATACCTCCTGCCTAGTTATTGACTGTTTAGCTTTTAATTACACCAATCACAGCAAAATTTCACACAGTGTACAAATATCCCCCTACACACTTTGATCTATTTGTTGATCCTATGTCAGCATTATACTCTTTTGTACTTGAGATTTATGGTAAAGAGTTGAGTTTAGGTAATTCAAGTATTTCAACTTTTTAGCTTTTGTAAAGATTTTATTTAGATAGATAAGTTTTCTATCAATAGAAACTTTAGAATCAACTTGTCAATTTTGTAAAATCTTGCTAGCATTATGATTTGGAGCATGTTGAATCTAAAAATCAATTTGGGAAGAATTGGCATATTAAAAACATCGAGTATTTAGTCTACAAAAATACTCTTTCTGCATTTATTTAGGTATTCAATTTCTCTTAGCCATGTTCTATAATTTTCAACACAGAAATTTTACATGTATTTAAAATTAAGTCCTACGTACTTTATGTTTTCTGGTGCTATTATAAATTAACTTGCTTTTATTTAATTGCTTCTTCAACATTAGCCAATATAATTGATTCTGTGTACTTAGTCTACATGGCCCAAACTATGTATGTAAGTGTATTAATTTTAGTTGTTTTGAAGATTCCTGGGGATTTTTCTGTGTAACTACTCATGTGATCTTCAAATAAAGACTAATTTCTTAGACCTCTGTGACACTGATACATTCTGTCACTTGTGGCAGTGATTAATCTTATCTAATCAGGCGAGCATCCCAAGTAAGCTGACAACAGGTAATGCCAAACACAAGAATGCTTATCGCAGCATTATTTGCCATCTTAAAAATACTTTCAAATAAATATTCAACAATGGAGGATTAGTTCAACAAACCCATGGTCCATAGCTTATGATGATAAAATACAAGGAATACTTCAAATCATATTCTTGAATAATACTAAGGATATGTGAGCCTGCTGATGAATTATGTGAAAAAAAAATACAGCAAGATACAAGCAAACAGAGCACACTAAGTTATTTTGTGTCAGCAAACCATTTCAAAGTCCTGGTTTCTTACTGCAGTACACATTTATGATTGCTGTGGTTCATTGCCACTCAGGCCTTTAACTGGTTGTTCTCTCTGTGACTCTGGGATCTGAGACATGCGGTCTCAGGGGAAGAGAGCCTGGAGAACAGAAAGGGAGTGCTATAGTCAACTTTGGCTCATGTCTCATTGGGCAAAATTTGTCATAGTGATCTAATCTTCAAGGACCTTAGCACAGACACCCCCAGGACCAGAAGGAGAAATAATCCAACATTGCTAGACATCCTTTAAAAGTATGCAGTGCTATTCCAAAATGCCATTCAGATACAAACATGTTTAATGTTATAATGGATAGAAAACTATGTTTGTGGTCATATATACTCTCTCTTTCTACAAGCCTTTAACTTCTGATGTGGATATAGACATTTATATCTGAAGTTAGTATTCAAGATAAAAAAATTTAGCATCAACAAAAGCTTTTTGAAATTACAATTATTACACAAAACAGAGAAGTCCCCAGATGAATGGAAAACCAGAAAGCAATATTGTCTATTATAAAGTTTCTGAAGAGCAAAATGTTTGAGGTTGGCCGACATGCTCATTAGAGACAACCAGCTTGCAAGGCAATGCCAGCCTGTGATGTGGAAGACAGAGAGGATGGATGGAGGCTTTTCAGTGCATCTCTGAAAACTTCCAGCCTCTCTCTGACATGGCCTAGTGCTGAAGAGAACCTGGAGGGCAACTGAAGGACTTTGGAGCCCACAGATCAGGACTCTTTCCTTACTCACCCAAGTACAAAAGCAAAACTGAGGACTACCCGCAGTGGAACCAGAAGATGCCCAACAGCACTATGGGGAGATGCTGGGCCAGGACCTCAGCTGCTCCAGGTGCTGCAATCAGCACTGGAGGAAAAAGTCTCCTGCAGAGTGATGGATTCTCAGATGCCCCACACCACCAAATGAGTGCTCTCCTGAAGATCATAATAAGAATCATGCTGTTCCCTTTACTCCTTCTGGGGTATGTCATGACTGAATGGATACCAAAGGCCTTGCAAGCAATGTGACACAATGACCAAGCTGGGCACAGCTACCTCTGTTGGCTGAGGTTTCTGTCCTGCCCGGTTCCCTCAGTTGTTAAGTACCAAAGAAGTACACAGAGGTCTACATTAGTTATAAACTGATTGGTCCAGTATCTCAGGCTCTTCTTATTAACTAACTCTTATAACTTACATTAGCCCATAATTCTTGTCTATGTTAGCCATGTCGGCTTGGTACCTTTTTCGGCGAGGCAGTCACATCTCGCTTCTTCTGCAGCTGGGTAACAACTGCAGACTGAAACTTCCCTCTTCCCAGCATTCTCGTTGCCCTGCCTCTACTTCCTTCCTGGTTGCCCTGCCTATACTTCCTGCCTGGCTACTGGCCAATCAGCATGTTATTAAAAATAATACAAGTGACAGGATAAAAGACCATTGTCCCACAACACACCTCTGAAACATCACACATATCCCCCAAAGGGAAATGTTCCTTACAAGCTACCCACTCCAACACACAGAGCATCTGTCCACATACTTAATGTCAAATCCACGTGCTAATCAGATCATGATTCGAGCTTCCAGATCTCACATCACCTCACCCTTCTGTGTTCATTAGCCTGCTGGTGATTGATGTGGCTTTAGCTCACCAGAGCCCTCTGAACAGGTTTCTGGAGCATGAGTATTACTAATATTTTCATATATACATCCTTTCTGGAGATTATACAACATTTTTGGTGGATCGAGTGATAGGGCACTGAACGGGGTTTAACAGAAGCTTCCAGCATATGTGGCTTCGAGTTTTCTTTACCCAAGTCGAAGGCTTCAGTGACTGAAACAGGGTACAGACAGAACATAAATTATAGCAGCTGCTTCAATACCTGCTTCTGTACTGCTAAGGAACCCTAAAGTAGTGATCCTGGTGTCCCTTTCCCACCTTGTCCATGTTCCCGTCACCTTCTGCCAGAACCTTTATGGTGGAATGACGGCAACTTCCTTTTCCACAAGAATCAAGTTCATAGAGGTCCTGAGTTCTCCTATCCTTACTGGCTGCTGCAAGGTCTACCAGGGAAGTGAGACACTTTTCTCCCAGATGAGGCCCCACTGGCTCCTATTATGTAGCACTAACCCTACCTGCCCTTGGTAAAGTGCATCCTTTATTACCTACAAGCTTGTTGACCAGGAGTCAAAAAGTGGTTACTTGGACATATACCCAAAAGACTACAATCCTAGTACAAATATACTTGCTCATGTATAGTGGCTTAGATGTCCATTAATGGACGAATGGATAACCACAGACTGATTCATTTACACAATGGAGTATTCATCATCTGCTAAGGAAAATGAAATTATAAATATTCAGGTTACTGAATAGAGCTAGAAACAGTCATTCTGAGCGAGACAATCCAGACCCAGAAATACAAATGTTCCATGTTTTCTCTCACTTGTGGGTGTTGGCTTTGAATCTTCAGATCCGTGTGTCTCATTGTAATACCCACAGAGGTCAGGAAATTAGTAAGGAGCCAATGAGGGAAGATAGTATTCAGTGATGGAAAAGGGGGAAGGAAACATATGGAAAAGAAGGATTGTATGGGGTGGTAAATGGGGTAACAGAGTAAAAATGGGACTGTGGGGAGGGATAACTAACACTAGAGACCTTCTGAAAAAGTCATATGGAAAATGCTATTATGGAAGCTTCCTAAAATAATAGCATATATCTATACAAGAAGGAGCTTAAATGGAATTACCTATAATGGGGAGCAATGGCCCTACAAACACCACACACTAACAGATAAAAAGCCCAGTGTCAGGAATGGGTTACCTCTAGTGGAGTTGTTGGCTAGTGAGGCCCTATAGATCCCCAAACATTATAGGCTACTGCCATTGCCCTTAGGTACCCTCCAGAACTTGACAGTAAGGCCCTAGTGCTAAAGACATCATATACATCATATACTTGAGTGATAGAATGGAGAAATCAAGGTGGTATTGACCGGGAATTTTATCTTTGCTGGAAAGTATTATGAAAATAATACTAGAATTGCTATGCACACTCCTGGAGGGGAAAATTAATCATCAGTTTTATCTACCCATGAACTGAAAGCTACAATCATGACCTTCTTAGCAAGATATCCCCACTGGTGCAATAGTGGCATGCATTTCATTGAAATAACCAACCACTTTGCATTTTGACCTAAGGTCCACTCCACGTGATTAAGCCCACAACTTTCACAGTCATCAGAGTCAAAAACCTGTGGCTAGATAGGTTGGTTATAGGCCCTAAGGTGGAAGCTGCTATCACTTTGCTAATGGTACATAGTATTATACCACATCCCAACGGCTTCTTGTTATACCCATAGTGCATCTCTCTCCATTCTCAGAGAAGCTTCTGTAGTTGGTTATTAACACAGAGATGTACAACCCACCAAAGAGCACAGAATAAGTGACTGGAGTGTATTCAGCCTTGAATGGGACATTTAGGTCACAGCCATCCTCTCAAGACTTAATGGCCACTCTTAACGGGAGAAGTAGCAGAAAGGGTGTTAAGAGCCAGAGGTGGTGGATGACTAGAAGGGAACCCCATTTTCCTGACACAACAGGGCAGTTACAGATATAAACCTAGAGTGGTAGTATCACTATACACAAGCTCAACCCAGACAAGATCCTGTCGTGGAGGGAGAAGTAGATACAAAGACCTACCCCTCGCTGAGGAGCTATTGTCAATTGATAACCTGCTGGGAGGAGAGTTAATTTTCTTTAAGGATACAGACCCTGGTAGGCCCAACACATTCCAGTGGATGGCAATATATTTAAGGGTATATAAGTATTACTAGTGGATTCTATGTTTTTTAAAAGGGGGCACACAGAGTTGTATAATGAGGAGAAGATAAAAGAAGGGGATGAATATGACCAAAATATAATGTATGAAATTCTCAAATAATTCATAAAATATTTTAAAATTGTTATGGTTCATGGCAGACAACCTGCCACTGAAATATCACTGGTGGGAGTTTTAGTTCCAGGGATTCCAAACCTGTTAAACCCAAGGACACAGTACAGGAGAGCAAAATTTCCTTGGTGACTTGTTTGATAAAACAGGGGGAAAGACAGTAACCAATTCCACCCTTTGATACATAGACTCCAGCTGTTTGGCAGTCAGAATAACCCCACATCCTGGCTGCTGATTTAAAGAATATACTCCGTTCTATAGGAACATCTCTGCTGCATGTTGTCCCTCCATTGTATCTATAGATAAACTCAAAAAATTGAGTTAAAGCCAGCTGCCTTTGCATGGTAGTGCCAATGCAATTGCAAGGGCAAGAGCCTATTACTATACTTATAGATCGAGGGGATGTTGTTTGGGACAACCTGGTATTAGATAAGGCAAAACTCATACTACTGGCAGAAGCACTATAGACAAGAGAAAAATTCATTAGCAGAATATATGTTTATCCTAGTAGAATCAAATTATTGCTTTCTCCATAAATGAAGGAGCAATAGAATCAACTAAAAGAGTGGGCCATTGGCATACCCAGACAATAGAGTTACGGTGAGTGCCAATGGCAACAGGAATGAATGAGCCTCACTGAAGCAAACAAATCCCGTCAACTCCAGACAAACCTCTATGGCCTCCCTAGGTAGGGGCCCATTAAGCAAACTCTTTGGCTGGGCAAAGAGGCTGGGTACCAGCACACTGGATGCAATTAAGATGAGCCTGTACTATAGCAGATGCTACAGAGATAACCAGTTGCCAAGCTAATAAATGCATGTCCAACTTTTTGATGGTCATTTCTTTCATATGAAGTGGGAAGTCAGATATGCACCCAGATGAGGATTTTCTTTCATGCTTTTTGTTCTACGCTACTCCACCTCTCCGGCCCCAAGTGGAGCTATAGCTGCTAACGCCCCATCCACACTTTGCTCATGTTTTGCTTTCTCTGCTAACTGGCAACCAAGAATCCACACAAGGCCATCAGAAATAATACAGGGATATGCATCAAAATGTCAGGCACAGATGCCTTATGGGAGTGAGCTATATGCTCATGCCATCTGCTTGCCTTCTGGACCTACTCAAGTCCAGTCCCACTGAGCTCATTTCTACTTAACACTGGATGTTGTGCCCAACTCTGTGATTTGATGAGTCAGGTACTACCCAGCACACAATCAGCAGATTTCCTCCCTCATGTACAAGTGGCACATTGTCACTGGGTTAATGGTCCAGCATGATGTTCTACAGGATCTCAGTATGGTTAAAGTCCTTGGAGATTATATTATGTCAAAGAAACAGGAGTATTACAATGGTCTTGAAGCAAAGTCCTTCTGATGATCTTCACCAGTATATAATGGAAAAACTGTACTTGCTAGTTGGTAGCTACATACCCATAAGCAGTGACTATATTGGTTTTCTCTGTAAGTTGCTACATCTGGGATGAAAACTACCAGAAGTGTCATACTTTATTAAACTGTGAAAATAGAGAATTATTCTCAGAATTCACCTGCGCCTTATTCAGGTCAAACAAGATGGTTATATGGGGTATCTGGAAAGGACCACTTTTCCTTTGTTTATCAATATGGATATAGATGCTTGTTTTTTACATTCCAGGACTAGAGCCACTGATGTGGGAAGTCCTACCATTGCCACTCATAGTGTGGGAAGTCCTTCTGTCTATGTGTTACTTTTATTGGCTAATAAATAAGGCTGTTCTGGCCAGTGACTTAGCAGAATAGTGCAAGGCGGGAGTTCCAAGCAGATAGAGGGTAGAGAAAGTGGGCAGAATCAGAGAGAAGCCATGTAGCATTGCACAGGAGACAGACACACTAAAATCTTGTCAGTAAGCCACAGCCACGTGGTAATACACAGATTAATAGAAATGGGTTAATTTAAGATATAAGAGTTAGCCAGAAATATGCTTGAGCTATTGGCCAAACAGTATCTCAAATAATATAATTTTCTGAGTGATTATTTTGTGGTCTGGGCAGCTGGGAATGAACAAGTGGCTTCTGCCAATACTTCTGTATATGTGTTGCTTTTATTGGTTGATGAATAAAACTGTTTGGGCCAATGGTTCAGCAGAGTAAGGTCAGGCGGGAAATCAGACCAGAGATATATAGGGAGAGTAGGCAGAGTCAAAGAGACATCACGTAGCTGCTGAAGGAGAAGGATATGGTGTAACCTTAGGAACCTTACTAGTAGGCAACATCCTTGTGGTGATACACAGATTGATAGAAATGGGTTAATTTAAGATGTACGAGCTAGCTAGGAATATGCTAGAGTCATTGGCCAAATAGTGCTGTAATTAATATAGTTTCTGTGTGATTCTCCACCTATAAAATGGTGCATATACATTTGGGGCTAATCCGCAGGGCCAGCCACCCACTTTGGGTCTGGGTGCTTGTATGCCCATTTGGGGTTAGGAGGAAAGGAGCTAAGAGCATTCCTGCCACTCCACACCCCCGCCTGGGCAACTGGCTTGGTTGGTTCTACTAGGTGTGCACAGGCAGGAGAGCATGGTGGATTCCCACTACCACACATAGATATATTTCCAGGCCGTGCAGCATGCTGTATGACAGATTTAGCTTTTACCCAGACAAAAAGGGTTTATGTGCTGCATGGTTCTTCTCAGAGTTGAGGTGGTGAGCACCGCTCCTATCCAGCAGTCCCAGAGCTGACAGTAATGTACCTCTGCCATATTGAAAGACCAAGAGAGGTGGAACCAGCATCCAAGGCTGCCACAACCACACTTTTACCATTTGAAAATGCTCCTTGTCAGAAAAGGATTTCAGATACACAATAGGACAGATTCAGACATGAAAGACCTCTAAACAAGACTCAGTGTGTTAAAAAATATATGTAGGTTTGGAAGAGAGAGGAAAATGTATAGATAGTTATAAAAAGAAGTAAAGTCTTTAAAGAGACAGTAAAAGCAGTATAAAAGAGTACATACACACAGTCATAGATTAAAGGAGTAAAGAAAAATAAGCCATGTAAAGATGGAAAATACACAGAATTTGGATTATGCATATTATTGTGTTTTCTTTGAATTTTTTGACTGCAGAGAGACATTTGTTTCTGGGGGCTGCTATGTCAAACCAACATAAAGGTATCTTGACTTCAAAATTTGAGTCTAAGGATATGTTGCTTTGGAAAACAGATTCTGTTTTTATTTCCACCAAAGATGAGAACCTGTGATTCCTCCCAGGCTAATGTGGTATGATGGAATAAGACCCCAAAAGTTCTATGTGAACCCTAAAAATACTTTGCCCCAGAAAAAGCAGAAAGCAGTTTGGAGAAAACTATGCCCAATTTCCCAAAATGATTGTTTATAAATGTTTGTTTTCATTTTAAAGTGGTTGGGTATAAATCGTTAATGGTTACAGTCCATCTTTAAAAAAAATAAAAAGGGAGATAAGATACAAGGATGAATACTTTGCATTGGTATGGATCTTGGTCTATTGATACAAATTTAAGGTCAATTTTGCTATATGTATTACTGTTCTTGTTTAAGGTATTATGTTTATACTGCTCATTTTAAAATGTAACATAAATTTTAAATTTCATTTAAAATCAATTAAATTTAATTTAAAATTGAAGATTAATAGGTAGTCATTTATAATAGTCAAACTTGTAGTCATGTTAGCTGGGTTTTCTAGATATATAGAGACATATTTCAGTTAGATAGATAATCTTCAACATTTCAAAGACCTATGGAATATAGCATTTAAAATGTTTTAAGAACTTAGCCTTTTTTCAATAGTGAGACATGTCTGCTTCTGGCAGCACCAACTATTTTAGAGAGATTCATGGGCATTGAAGAAACTCATTATGGAATTTGTCTTCCATATGACTAGGCTAGCCATTTGGGCAAGAATCTGTTCTTGACTGGACTGCTTGATGGTATGCTGTATAAACTGGACATGCAGGACCCACAAAAAGTGACTGCTAAACATTCCAAAAGACAGGATGGCCCTTCAGGGTTCCTGCTTCACAGAAGAAACTGTCATACACTCTGCAGTATACAGAAGAAAGTGACTGACAAACTGCCAAGATAGACAAAAGTCTTTTAAATTTTCTGCTACTAGAAAAAATCTGTCAGATACTATGGGCTTGTAGGCTGAAGATGGATGCCCCAATGTTACAGAAGAACTTTAGGTTACTGTCCAGGCAACGAAATGTCTCTGTCAATCTAGAACTTTGGAAGTTGCTTACAATGTACTTCCTGTTTACTTATGTAATATTATATCCTTCCGGAGTCTTTGCAGAGTTGAAGACAGATAATTATAGTTATAGTTTTCCTTAGTTATGGTAAATGATAAACTAGATATAAAACTTTAGACTCATCAATATAGGATAAATGATAGAGCAATTTTTTTAATTTGCCAAATGTAAATGGACTAAATATTGTAACTATAATTCTTGCTTGATAACTGTTTTGTATATGTAATTTTACTATGTTAAAGTTAAAACCTTCCTTTTTAATTCAACAGAAAAGGGGAGATGATGTGGGAAGTCCTTCTGTATATATGTTGCTTTTATTGATTGATGAATAAAGCTGTTTGGGCCAATGGCTTAGTAGAGTAAAGCCAGGTGAGAAATCAAAACAGAGATACATAGAGAGAATAGGCAAAATCAGAGAGATGCCATGTAACTGCTGAAGGAGAAGGACACACTGGAATCTTAGGAACCTTACCAGTGGGCCTCATGGTGATACACAGATTGATAGAAATGGGTTAATTTAAGATGTAAGAATTAGCTAGGAATATGCTAGAGTCATTGGCCAAACAGTGCTGTAATTAATATAGGTTCTGCGTGATTATTTGGGTCAATCTGTCAGGAAACAAAAGAGCAGTCTCTGCCTACAGGCCACTGGACTCAAGATATGAGAGATGGATTGGGCCCAACCTCCATCTATCATTTTTTTCTCTGAGTGGTTGCTATGTCACCTGAAAATGACATCAATTCAGAAGCAGTCTCATTTAAACCTTGAAAGGTCTGGGTGTTACTTTCTCCTTGGTATAAAGTCACACTATACAGATGGATACAGGTCACCCTGAAAATGGTATTATGGTTTGTATATGGAATGTTTGCCCAGGCCCATGTGTATCCCCAGGAGGTTGTACTCGGTTGAGAATTTGTGGCAACTTTAGAGTTGGGATTTAGATGAAAGAAGTATGCCATGGGTACATGCCTCTGAAGGTTAGAGTTGGTCCCTGGCCTCTTCCTTGGTGTCTGCTTCCTGTATGCCATGAGATGAAAAGCCTCCTGCACTACCCCTCTATGACATTTTGCCTCTTCATGGCCTCAGAGTCAGCAGAGCCAAGGACTGTGGAATGCAGTCTTTGAAACCAGGCATTGAAAGAAACACTTCTTCCCTCTGGTTGTCTCTGACAAATAGTTTGTCACAGCCACAAGAAAACTAAGTAAAGCAGAAGGTCTAGAGAATCATAGTCTTACCTGTGGGTGCTTTATCAGGTTCTTTCTCATAATACCCAGCTTTCTCTTGGCCAATGACTTACCTTGACTGGGAAATAGGTTTGAGGTGATCGATGGCCTGTGTCCACACTTATGTCCACATACACACTTCTGTAAACATTAAAAGCTAGGACCTACATAGAAAAGAGACCACGTGACACTTGCCTATCTGAGTCCAAGCTATCTGCTTTAATATAATAATTTCCACAGCCATCCATTTTACTGTACATTTCATAATTTCATTTTTCACAGCTGGATAAAACTCCATTATATTTATGTACCACGTTTCCATTATCTGTTCATTGGTTGATACTTTCTCAAAGTTCCATTTAGTCTTAATTATTCTTTTTGGATTAGCATCAGTAATTTGTTTTAATTTAAAAACTTGGATGAAATATCCAGTGTTCAGAAGACATCTGTGGGGGTTTCAGGCTCGGGTGTCAGAGCAGCCAAGTGGCATAGAAAAAGACGAAGAGAAGGGTTCCAGGACTGTGATAGGAGAGTTGTGTGTGTGTGTGTGTGTGTGTGTGTGTGTGTGTGTGCATGCTTGTGCAAGTACACATGTGCATACATGAAAAAGCCAAAAGTCAATCTTGAGTATCATTCTTCAGGAGTAAGATAACTTTTTAAAAAATTTATTTGTTTATTCTTCTTTCATATAGTACATCCTGATTGCAATTTCCTCTCTTTCTTCTCTTCCCAGTTTCCTGTCCCCAAGCCTCCTCTCTATCCTATATTAATTCATCCTCCATTTTTCTTCAGAAAAAAGGTGGGACTCCCAGGGATATCAACCAAACATGGCCTAACAAGTTACAATAAGCCTAGCCACATACCCTCATATCAAGGCTGGACGAGGCAACCCAGTAGAAGGAGAAGAGTCCCAAAATCAGACCAAAGAATCAGAGACAGCCCCTGCTCCCACAATTAGGAGTCCTACAATAATACCGTGCTATAAAACCATAACATATATGCAGAGGACTTAGCTCAGACCCACACGGGCTCCCTGATTGATTCTGTGAGTTGTGGAAGACAGGCTCCTTGGTCAGTCTGGAGCTCCCTGATTAGTCTAGACTGGCTGGTCATCGCGTCCCAGATATCTGTCTGTCTCAGATTCCTCCATTCTGGGATTAGAGTGCACACCACCACACCTTTCTCAAATGGGTGCTGGTGGTTGATTTCATCTCCTTGTGCTTGCTACAGTGAAGCCATCTTCTTCAAACTCTTTTTGACTTTTCTGTGGGTGCAGTTTCAATCTGCCAATGATTCTAATGTGGAATCTCTTCAGCCCCCCACTTGCTGTTAGGTTCCATTGGGTAAGCTTTTAAAGGTGGTGCCCCCTACTGCTTATGTTGAAGTTAGTTTGTGAAAATGTGTTTCTTCCTAGGACCATCCTGTGGGAATGACGGTTCTGTAATAGCAGTGTTTCATTTTATTCAAGGTTTATCATGTGTATTTAACAAGGCATTCAACAGGAAATATATCTTTTTATTTTAATTGTCAATCACCACCTCCGGTATGTGGGCCTCCCTCTTGCTACCGCAATACAGACATGCAGAGGCTCAGTAGAGGGCAGAAATAATGACCATCCACTGAGCATGCTTTCGGGTAAGGAATCAAGGAAAATATCTGAGCATTATCTAAGTGGAAGACCACTCATGATTACAGTGGATGGCTGGTGGCCACAGGATGGCCAGGATGTGAGAGCAATAAAAATAAAGACAGAAACATGGGATGAAAGACATCTGGGAAAACCAACACATGGCCACTTCTAGTTTCAGAGACGCTCACTTCGGATACTAGTCTCTCATCCTCCAGAAGGGGATGTGAAGAGGGCTGGACATGAAGCAGGTGTTGCTGCGCCACTGACCAGGTGTTGCTGCTCTACTGCTCTTCTCTGACTCAGAAAAGGTCAGGTGTGCGGCTTGCCCCTGATAAACCATCTCAGGCCTGTCTGCTGGCCCTGTGATATCTTGGATTGTGAATATATCTTTTGATGACATGACCTGGCATATGTCTACCTCGGCTAGTGTGATAAGAAGAGGCCAGGTGTGCAGCTATCAGGGGTGGGGTCAGTGTGTTTGCTCCTTACCTGCAGCTGATAGACACGTCACCGTTACTGAGCATCCTACATCCATGACTACAAGTGTTCTTTCTCATCCATATTCATCTACTATATGTGGGAGGCGCTAAGTGACACAGATGTCCTTAGGGGCCAAACTCCTTCAAACTATTCTTTTTTTTTTTTTTTTTTTTTTTTTTTTTTTTTTTTTTTTTTTTTTTTTTTTTTCTTAAGGAGATTCTTTTTATGAGAAAAGGAAGCTAAGGAAGCTCAGAAGAATCCCTGAACACGGGCCTGGAAATGTTCCCGTGAACTGTTTTAACCTTGGAACATGTACCCCGTGGCCTTGAGCTAAGCATGCCCAGGAATGTCTTTTCTTCTTTAACCATTACTTTAAGCTGAACAAACTCAATTAGAATGTATCTCTTAAACTGAGCATGCTCAACAATGTGTTCCTCACTGACAGTCAGGGAGCCTGCATAGGACCGATCCAGGTCCTCTACATGTATGTGACAATTGTGTATCTTGGTCTTCTTGTGGAACTCCTAGTAGTGGGAGCAGGGGCTGTCCCTAACACTTTGGGGAACCTATTCTTCATACTGGGTTGCCTTGCCCAACCTTGATACAAGGGGAACAGTTTAGTCCTACCGCAACTTGATATGCCATGCTTTGTTGATACCGAAGGGAGACCTGGCCCTTTCTGAACAGAAACAGAGAAGGAATGGATGGGGGGTGGGTGGAGGAAAGGCAGGGGGGAGTAATGGGAGGAGAGAAAGTAGGGGAAACAGCAGATGGGATGTAAAATAAATGAATAAATTTAA
Organism: Ondatra zibethicus; assembly: GCA_004026605.1. NCBI lineage: Eukaryota > Metazoa > Chordata > Mammalia > Rodentia > Cricetidae > Ondatra > Ondatra zibethicus. The sequence goes on from PVIU01000833.1 coordinate 87,180, forward strand.
TTTTTTTCTTAAAAAAATAGTATGTGTCCCTTCAATGCTTACCTATACGAATCTGTATATGCTCCCTGAATCAGTAATTTGTTTAGGGAAGACATTGCTTGGAAATATGTTGTATTCACTTGCTACTCCAAGCAATAACCCTTTATTTCCCAGGCTCATTTGGGCAGTGGAGTTGGCAGGATATGAACCCAATGCCTTTGGTTACAGCCAGTTCTATCACAATGATCTTGGGGTGCTTCAGTTAGGGCAAGGTGGGACTCTGGAGAAGGCAGGAAGGGCTGGTCCATCGCCTGCTACCACCTGACCCAGTAGTATTCCTGACCCCAGGTCCCCTCAGTTCCTATGCCTGATACCTCTTATCCTAGTCCTGCTTGCTCCTATTCTCTTCCTCCCTACTTTGACTAATGAGTACCAGAAGCCCTCTTACTGATCCTGCACCTAAAATCCAAATCCTACACCTTCCTCAACACCCCCCTTTCATGATATCTTTTAGAGCTTTCACAGCTAGATGGAGGGGCCATATCCTCAAATCATTATATTATACATCCTAGCTTTTGTATGCATATATTACAAATGACCATTTCATCTAGGTAGATGTCCCTCATGATAGGACAGCTTCTCACTGACAAAGGACCCCTCTGGTTTTCTTTCCTTATATGGCCTCCTAAAGAGGTCTTACATATGTGTTCTGTGTAAATGATTTCAAACCTATGAATTCCTTTAGCGTGGCTTCCTACTGTGTATTGTAAATAATTTCTGCAATTGGATGGTTAATTTGGTTTACATTTTGTGAACCTCAGAGTTCAGATGTCCATGAAAGGAAGGGAAGAAGAGTAAACTAAAACTGAGCCTGGCTCATTGACATACCCACTCTTCAAGTTCCGAGCCATCTGAAGCTTTCTTCTGCATGTCCTTTTACACATTATCCACTGAACAAGTGCTTGGAGCGAGCAGCTGAAGTTATTGCTACCAGCCACAGGTTTCTGAGCTGAGAGCAAGCCAGTCTAAGGTTCTTAAAGTTGCCATCCCCTTTTGTCTAGGCTTCACCCCACTTCACACACTTGGCCTCAACAAAACAAGGCCATTTTGGAATGAAAGAGAGCTCAAGACACCCCTGAGACCCCAGTTACTACGAGAAGAAAAGAATCTAAGAAAAGAAAACAGATAGCAAAGAAAAGGCTGAGGGAAAGAACACAAATAATTCAACTAAACAGAACACAGGAATGGACTGGATCTTTTCAAGCTCGTTGCATTCAGAGGGAGGGCTCCAGAGCAGCTAAGTAGTCTGGGCTTTGCTTCTCCTCCCCAGGGTTAGCAGGTGGAGGAGGCTATCAAGCCAGCACGGCCTATGAAGCATCCAATGAGGCATTTTAACCCTGAATTTGAACTGTGTCTTGCAGCAATGCTGTACCCCCTAAGGGTCCCACAAACATATTCTCTCTGCTCTCAGACTTTTTAAAAGTTAAAGTATATTGTGCAGAAACTGATGGAGTTCAGCGTGCTATTTCAGCACTTGGACACAGAAGACACTAATTATATCTACTCCTTCTTTATTACAGACATTCCCAAAGGTGTGTCTCCCAGCTGATTCAGAACCCGGGAAGTTGCTGATTGAAATTAGTCAGCACACTGATGCATTCTGGCAAAATTTCTAGGACTTCAGGACTCAAGGTAAAAGAAACTTGTTTTTGAGTAAAGTTCTACTGTTGAGTAATGATCTTGACCTTGAATCGGTGGCACTACTTCGGCCTGACTGTATAAAAGCAAATGTCTCTTACTATATCCCAAGCCACAGGTAGGTGATCACATGTGTGGTTGGTGTGTTCATAGCAGCTAAGTACAAAGCCATGTTAAATGACAGCCAGAGAAGTGAAGCTGCCAGGGGACAGGATTCAGGTTTGTAGGTGCTTATGCCCACTCTGGGAGCTGAATCCTACTCCTTTTGTTAAAGATTTACTTTCATTATCTATAGTTATATGCTTATGTGGTGTGTCTTCACTCAGCAGAAGAGGGTGTTGGATCTCCTGGAGCAGGAGTTACGGGCCATTATGAGTCACCAGCGTTGGGCGCTAGGAACTGAAGAATTCAGGACCCCTGCAAGAGCAGCAAGTGCTCTTGAGCCATGGGCCCTCAACACCACTCCTCTGGTGGAGTCTCCATCTAAGGATGCCTGCTCATTGAACCACTCGCGCCCAAGTGAAAGAAGCTGTTAGCTCCATCTCTATTGTCCTTTGGCGGAAGCTCAGGTTCCGGGAGAGGTGGCCGATGGAAGCCAGTTGTGGCTGGAGAATGCGTCAACCCGAGAGTACTCTGTTTTAGTTAAAGAATAACCCTCCAGTTTCAGGTGTACATTGTGAAGATGTGTCTTTGCCAAGGTGCCTTCTGATTGGTTTAATAAAGAGCTGAAAGGCCAACAGCTAGGCAGGAGGTATAGACAAGATTTCTGGGGAGAGATAGGAAGAGAAGAATCTAAGCACACAGGAGACGCCAAGAAACACAGAGAGGAAACAGGAGGTACAAGATGGGAGAGGTAATGCCAAGTGATAGAGCATAGATTAATATAAATGGGTTAATTTAAGTTATAAGGGCTAGTTAGGAACACGCCTAAGTGATAGGCTGAGCTTTCATAATTAATGAGAAGTCTCCATGTCATTATTTGGGAACTGGCTGGCGGGACAGAGAAAGACTCGTCACACTCAGGTGCTGCCTTGAGAAGGCTCCCACGCATATGAACTTCAAGTATACTTCCACAAACATTGATGTCCTTAATCTGTGCATTCGCTTCCTTCTTAAACCACAGTAAATGAATTCGTCAACTCCCCTCCAATTCTCCCCAGTCCCCATAAAAGCAATCCAATTGCTCTGAATGCATTTGCTTCTATTTTGAAAATGTAGATGCCTCTGCGTCACCGTAATTATAGAGTAATGATTTATCTTCCCTTTCACTCTCAGTGTGGTTAGCATTAAAATAACATAATTTACAAAACCGTAATTTTAAAAAAGTGTTCATTTTTATTATAGATTTAATGTGCACTTATTAAACAAACAGTTTGGGGAGAAAAAAAGCAAAATTTGTAGGAGAATGACACTGTAAACATGAGTAATGGCTGCCTTTTGCAATGCTTTCTTTCAGGTGTGCCCGGGCCTGGAGTTTTAAAAATATAGCTGCAACCAAGCCTTAAAGGAAGTTTTTATATCTCCTTTTCAGACTTAGCCCAGAAAATCTTTCCCATCATAATAATATAATTATAGCTTAGCCTCCAAGGACATAATTTATAAACTATTTATTTATTTTTGTGTATACACACACACGGATGCTTGTGCAAGTTTTTGTGCACAAAGTGCATACAGGTGCCCAAGGAAGTCAGAGCTGTCAGGTCCCCTGAAGCTGGAATGACAAGCAGTTACGAGTTACCTGATATAGGTTCAGGGAACTGAAGCAGAGTCTTCTGCAAAAGTTCCTAACTACTAGGCATCTTTCCAACTCCCCATAGGTCTAATTTTTAGAGAGAATGATGTTCTATGGGTGCTTAGCACTTGGTTGCTGAGAGTCATCAGCCTGCCTATGTATAGTCGTGTGACTATCACCCTTTTTTATTTTCATAGGATGGACACAATGTAGTGAATTTTTTATGATGATGATGATGAAGAGGAGGGATTTCTCATATCTTGATTTCCAGTTCTGAGACGTCCATTCTTTCTTTGGGTAAAGAGATAGCTGTGCACTATGTATCACAGTCCTTATAGACATCCCCTGGGTGTCAGAGACCTTTTCAATCACAGGGGAGGTGGCTGGAGAGATGGCTCACTGGTTAAGAGTACTTGTAAAGGACCTGGGTTCAATTCTTAGCACCCACATGTGGGCTCACAGCCACCTGTAACTCTAGTCCATGGGATCTGGCTCTGTGTTCTGGTTTCTATGGGCACAAGTCATGCAGGTCATACACCAACACGCATGCAAGCCATCACTCATATATACAAAATAATAAATGAATCTTTAAAAATAAATAGATAACGAAATCGGGAGGAAGTTTGCATTGAAGAGCTAAGGTCCTTGTGATTAGACTTAAGACAGGCCTTGAACAGCCTATGACCAGTAGAGAAAGCCACCTTAGTATAGGATGCTGTGTGGCCTATAACCCTACTGATAATAGAGGCAGCCTAGGATGGTAACTCTCAATACTGCATATCCTGTACCATAGAAACCTTATAATCAGGCATTCACATCTTGCGGGGGAGGGTCCAGTCTGGAATGAATTTTAAAGAATGTCCAGCCTTTTAGGAACACAAGAGGATGTAACTAACAAGCTAAGAAGCATGCCTGGCTGTGGACAGATCACTGTGCTGGTCTATGACACCTACCCTTCAACAGACTCACCCTTTCCTTACAGTGCCTACTCATCAGGTCTGTATCTTGTTCATGCTCCTGAGTCTCTTTCCCAATCTGAAGCTGTTGCTCTCTTCTTACAAGTGGGCTGGGTCAGAGCTCAGAAGTTCTACTGTTTTTGGAACCACAGGAAGTAGTGATACAACAGAAAGTGACTTTTATAGACAATTAGACCTGGAAGTTAGAGAAAATAATCCCCAATTCACCCAGCGTCCCACTGTTGGGAGCTGCAGATCCCTGACACCTTAAGTTTCTTTGCCTGCCCTCAGACCCTTTGCCTGTTGGAGTGAACTGAGCAAAACACCTGTGCCTGTAGCTGCTCTGAGCATGAGACCTTGATGGCATGAGAGTGGGTTCTGATGAGTCTGCAGCTGAAAGATCACGAGAGCTGGGTGTGGCTAATAATCCCTATATAAGCTGCCCCTGAACACAATAAAGTTTGGCATTCTTGTATCAAGGATGACCCGTGTCTGTGTCTCTGTCTGTCTGTCTGTCTGTCTGTGTGCGTGTGTTTTTAAGTCTCCAGATTAGTTCCAAGCTTGTGTACCATCTTGTGGTGGCATGGGCGCTACAGGACCATTCAGCTTTTTACATCCCACTTCATTAATTTCTGTGGTAAATTTTCTTCTAGATTTTGGGAGAATCTGTGCACACAGGCAGTCCTGAGGAATCAAACCCATGGCCACATGTATGCTGAAAACATTCTCTACTACTCAGTTACATTCTTCACCTCTATTTTAAACATGTATCTTACATAATTAAAAATCACATCGTGCTAATGGGCTATTTTGTTTTGTTCTATCATAATCATCTCTCCTTTTCCCACTTCGGTTCATAAACCACCAATTCTCGAAGTGTGGGCCCTGGGCCAGCAGCAGCATCACGTGGATGCTTGTTAGAAACCCAAATTGTGAGTCTCAGTGCAGATCTATTATAGAGCCAGAATGGAAAGGTTTATGAGCTTCTAGGCTAGCTCGTACACCAAGTTTAAGAAGGCCGTTGTATGAGAGAGCTCTGACGTGCAGGCATTCTAAACCCTGCTACTCAAAAGAGTGGACTGCACAATGGCAGCAGCAGAGTCACCTGGGAGCTTGTTAAAATGGACCTCGCATCTGTCCCTGGACCAGCTGAGTCAGAACCACGTGGATCTTGCTCTCTATAAACTCTGAATCGGCAGGTTAGGTGTGTGCCTCCTTAATTCCCCTCTCACACGAACTTTCAGGCAGGTTACACTTGGAAAAAAAGCAAAGATCTGTTTGGAGATCTTGGTGCTTTGAAAATATACACTAAAAACCTGAAAAACTGCATCATGTTGTAAACATAGCATAAGCTACGCATTAATCATAACTCTCATTTATTGGTGGAGGAAAAAAACCCGAGGAAACCAATGAGATGATTTACAGGAGGGTGAGCTGCTAGCTCCTGTAGACGCCAGGATGTGGTCCTGTGTCCCACCCACCAAGGTATGTCTTCAACTGCTGAATACACTCAGAACTTCAGATAGCTAAGAAGCAAACTGAAACCCAGTCTGGGAACACTCCTTAACATATGTAGATTTGTCTCTCTAGCTCTGTTTTTGGAGCTTGGCTAATATTTTATCATATAATTACCACTTTCTTCTTAAATATGTGACTCTAAAGCTATTAGCTGCCTTATGAGGTGTGACTTCATCTTGGATGCGGAATTTTTTTTTTCCTGGGCCATTACATTTCCAGCTTTGCCCAACACCATTGATTCCTCACGTTACGCCCCTTGAGGACTATCAAACACACCTGGAGCTGTTAATGTCTTAGGTGTTATTTGATCAGAATCAGCTGCCGTTTCTCAGGCATGGGCGTTAAGCATATCATTTTCTAGCGGGGAAGCAGGGGACGGGAGGGGAAGAATTTGAGCTGCTGCCTGGTGTCTGGCTTGTTTTTGTTTTTGCGAATTAGCTTGATCTGCATGTGAACTTGACGTCGGCCTTCACTGGGAACGCAGCCTTGTGTCAAGGCTGATAGATCCCGACCTGTTCAGCGCTAAGCTGTCAGCACAGACCCGTGTCGGGACTCTTCTGTCCAGCCTTCTTAGCCCACAGTCACTTTCTGGAAGGAGCAGGTTTCGTTCTGTGCCTGATACAGATGTGTCAGTCCGCTGGCTGCCTGCAGCCTCTGGAGCTATTACCAAGAGAGGAGAAAAGGAAAAAGGCGCATTGCACTTTTAAATTACATTTCAGGCTAAACGATCTCATTACTTCCAAAGTAAGATAAAATACAATATAATTTTGGCATATGCCTTGGCAGCTTCGTCCTTTTCAATAGAGTTCTGTTGGTACTTGGGGGATGATGGATAAGTGGTGGGAAGAGAGACTTAGCTTGTTCAGTACCACCAAGATCTCAGTCAATAAGTAGCAATAAGTGACGGTAGGTAGCTCACCCTGCCATTGTGAGGCAGATGGATACATCCATTTACACTGATAGCCAGGGAGGTTTGCAATACAGACAGTAGAAAGGACAAGCTGAAGGAATGCATAGGACAATTCCATTGGGCAGGTTCAGCATCAACAACTCACTGCCCACTTGTTAAAAAAAAAAAAAAGAAGAAGGGAGGGGGCAAACCTTACTCTTCCTCAGAGCTTATTGCCCAACTGAGGCAAATTCATGCTTTAATGACCGCGGCACTCTGATTCATTCACTGTACGAATCCCTGTGGCCTGTGCTTTTAAAATGGGGTCTGTGGGGCCTGTGGACACAGAGCCCATTGTGTTTCTGAGCAAAGGAATGTGCATTTTCTGAGAATCCCTAATGATAGGCTCTCTTGAACATTATAGCACCCAGTTGACACCAATTCAATTTACAGTGTGCTGAGCAAGGCAAAAATGGATTATTTGCCTTTGTGCTTTAATTTGGACAGTTCTTGATTCCAACCAAACTGGCAAACCACAAACTACAGACCTGCTTCAAGGCAGCTGGGAAGCTGGCCCACTGTAGCACTCTGAACCCCTGAGTTTGCTCTTTAACTCCACCAGAGTATGAACCACTGGAGCAGGAGATGTGTCTCTGGGTTTTATATTTTGTGCGCCATTCCAATCCCAGACTATGTAAGGATACAGCATCCTTAGCCAGGACTCAAGAGTAAGTCTTCGTAGGACATTCCAGTCATATCAACATTTATTCAGCTAACTGGATAAAGAGTAATGATCAAAATGATGACTTTTAAAACAATTTATTTTATTTTAATTATATATGTATATATATATAGGTGCATGTATATATGTGCATGTGCTTGGGGAAGACAGAAGAGGGTGTCAGATCCCCTGGAGTTGGAGTTATTGGCAATTGTGAGCTGCCAGATACAGATGGAGGGAACAGAACCTGGGACCTCTGCAATAGCAGCAAGGGCTCTTAACCACTGAGATAATCTCTTTGGCTCTGGGATCTATCTTTTTATTTATTTTTTTAAGATTTATTTATTTATTATGTATACAGAGTTCTGCCTGTATGTCTGCCTGCAGGACCGAAGAGGGCACCAGATCTCACTATGGATGGTTGCGAGCCACCATGTGGTTGCTAGAAATTGAACTCGGGACCTCTGGAAGAGCAGTCAGTGCTCTTAACCGCTGAGCCACCTCTCCAGCCCCAGGATCTAACTTTTTAATATGCCATTTTAATTCCAATAAGTGGCCTCAAAACTTGACTCACTTCTTTCCTCAATGAGTCAAGCTAAAAGGCACAGTGTTCCAAAACCTGGGTAATATCCCTCTGCTATGATACTGTGTTTGTTTTTCCATCAGTCAAAATCCTGCCTGCTTTTCACACTCCACTTCTCATGTCGCCTTCTGCTTGAAGACTCCAAGAACCCCAACCACAATCCCTGTCTCCTTTGCTAGGTGTCTTCAGAGACCTGTTCCAGGGTTGCTAAAATGGATGCCGGCACCTCTTTCTTGTTCCTTCTTCTCAACAGCTTTCATGTGCACTATTTGGCTACTTTAAAACTGCTGAGAGTTAGTCTGGAGGTAGAAAGTGTGAATTAATGGAAGAGAAGGAGGCAAACTGAAGAGGGGCTGCTTTATGCAGAGCTGGGGTGAGGGGGTAGGGTCGAAGCCACCAGGGTTCAGGATACAAAAGAAGAGACCATAGAGGAAGGGAATCAGGCAGGAAAGCTGGGTTTCATGGGAGAATACTCCTTCAGGGTCTGAGGTGCAGGGTTCCGGCACGTTGCAGAGTCCTCAAGAATATGATGGATCTTTTGGGTTGTGAGCCTTTGAGCCAGAATCATCATCAAAGGGTTCAGAAAGACTTCATTCAGTAATTCAGGGGAGCAGATGAAGAATCCCACAGTTGAACATTAGATAGATTTCACGGAGTCCTGTAGAGGATAAGGAGGAGAAGGAGGAGGAGGAGGAAGAGGAAGAAGAGGAAGAAGAGGAGGAGGAGGAGGGAGGATCAGAGAAACTAGAGAGGTCAGGGACAGGACTCACAGAATTAATTGACCAGGACTCATGGGGGTTCACAGAGAGTCAGGAGCCTAACTTAGGGGTCTAACTTAGGTCCCCTGTATATATATTATGGCTGAGTGGCTTGGTGTTCTTGAGGGATTCCTCACAGCAGAAGCAGGGGCAGTCTCTGACTCTTTTGCCTGCTTGTGAGACCCTTTTCCTCCTACTGGGTTGCCTAGCCCAGCCTTGATGTGATGGTATGTGCCTGGTCTTATTGTATACATCAGTTACATCCGTCTGCCTCTAACTGTTCATTGACACACCTACATGGGTATAAATACAAAGGAGAAAACAATACCTGGATTTTTATTATTTTGTTCATGGTAACAACAGGGATAAATTCAGTGTTTTTCCAGAGGAAAAATACATCCCAACACCATTAAGTAACTCATCCATAATTCGTGTCAAATTCTTATATATGAATTTCCTGGTTTTTGTTTTTCAAAGATTGATTTTTAGTTTAGGTGTAGGAATACTGCTTGTGTATATGCATACACACTACATGTGTACCTGGTATCCCCAGACACCAGAAGAGGTGGCGTGGTGAAACCCTGAAACCAGGGTTATAGTCAATGTGTGGGTGCAGGAAACTGAACCCAGGTCATTTGCAAGAGCAGCAAGTGCTCTTAATTGCAGAGCCGTTCTCCACTCCTTATTTTGATTTTTAATTTATCCTGTTTTCACCCACTCAACAAAACTAGATTGTCTTATTACTTATTTATAATTAACCTTTGTTTTCACACTGTATGATTTATTGAGTAACATATAGTAACATAAAGCAGTGAGCCACATAATGACATGGATGTCACTCCTAGTGTCCCTTCATGTGCCCTCAACTCTTCCACTGTTCCTCTTTCCCTTCTCTGATCAACTACTGGTCATTCTAAAATTTGGAGGTGTTGGCTCAGATGGGACTACTGTGTATTATGAATTGTGGTGTTTTTACTGTATGTACTAGTCAGGGTTCTAGAGTAACAGAACTTATAGACTATATATATATATACTATATATATTCTCTCTCTCTCTATATATATATATATACATACATACATACATATTGGAATCCCAAAGAAGTAGGCTCTATTCTCTATTGCCAGCGAAGGAACAGACTTACTAGCAAGGCAGAGACAAGCAGGCAAAGAGCAAAATCTTCCTTCTTCCATGTTTTTATATAGGCTTCTAGCAGAAGGTATGGCCCAGATTAGAGATGGGTTTTCCCATCTCAAAAGGTCTGGATTACAGGTGTGTCTCTCTACCTCAGAGACCCGAATTAGAAGTAGACCGTGATACTTCAAATTATTAAAAAAATTCCTCACAGGTGTGCCTTCCATTTTGGGGTTTTAGTTAATTCCAGATGTCATCAAGTTGACAACCAGGAATATCTATCACACTGTATATACAGAATTTTCTGCTATTATAGATTATAATAGTTAAATTGCAGAAAACAGAGATTTTTTTATTATTTTCTTACCATCCTCCCTGAGTATGAATCAAATGAGTATGTCTTGGATTATTTGCATTAGGTAGATTTTAACTTAATTGTTGTTGATGTTTCTGGCTTGATTATCAAACAGCTGTTTGGTGAGGGGCTGAAGAGAGCTCACCCAGTAAAGTGCTTGCTGGGCAAGTACAAAGACCAGAGTTTCTTCCCTAAACCCGCACCTTAAAAAGCTGGACACGACCGTGTGCACTTGTAATACCAGTGCTGGGAGAGTTGAGACAACTCAGGTGACTCAGTCTTAAGCAATAGAAACAGATATAGAAAGCACAGATGGCAGAACTAACAGATGACATATCCAAATTGTAATTAGAAGTGGGCCTCAAATACTCAAGAAGATGGAGGATGGGCACATAGGGGATGGGGAAATGCAACCATTGATGATGGATATTAGAACATTAAAATTCAAGATAAGACCTTATAGGAGCAATAGAAACTAGATGGGGGAAGACGTGTGAGTGGGCTCCCAGCAATAGAAGCCATCCTAAAAGAAAAGCAAAACGGGTCTAAAAAACAATGAAGTCTGAAGAGGCCTCTAATAAGGAAGGGGGCTAAACAACATGCAATTTAGTCACAGGAAACGTGTTGGAGAGAGAAAAATATTTGAAACAATCATTTCCCCTGAATTTCCAATTTAGTGACCGTTAAGAACAGATCCAGATTGCTCAAGAGACATTGAGCAGAGAGAAAATGAAGAACGCCACACCAACGAGCAAGAACAAGAAAAATCTTTAAAACATCTGAGGAAAAGGATGCAGGTGACAGCCAATGAAGAATAACAGTGGATTTACTGACAGAAACGACGAAAGCCAGACAGCAGTAGAGTGGCATTTTAAAGGACTGGAATAAAAATTTTAAACTCCACCTAGAATTTTATGGTTAGGGATGGAAAAAAGCTCTGTCAGAAATGAAAGCAAATAAAGACCTTTGCAGACATAAAAAGAAAAAGCTAAAAGGATTTTTATTGCCATCAGAATCACACCAAAAAGAAATCTGTTAAAGAAAATCCTTTAGACAGAAGGAATGCAATGGCAGATGGGCATCTGGATCTGCACAAGTGAGGAGATGAGAAGTGATACCCAAGGGGAGAGGCAGGAGGCTAGACAGGGACCATTGGGAGAGGTAGGAGGCTAGATGTGGTCCATAGGGAGAGGCAGGAGGCTAGACAGGGTCTGTGGTGACAGGCAGGAGGCTATATGTGGTTCATGGGGAGAAGCAGGAGACTAGATGTAGTCCATGGGGGAGAGGCAGGAGGCTAGACAGGGTCTGTGGTGACAGGCAGGAGGCTATATGTGGTCCATGGGGAGAAGCAGGAGACTAGATGTGGTCCATGGGGGAGAGGCAGGAGGCTAGATGTGGTCCATGGTGACAGGCAGGAGGCTAGACAGGATCCATGGTGACAGGCAGGAGGCTAGAAGCAATATACTCGGAGAAAGGCACGACTTTCTTTTTGTTATTTTTACATTTCAAAAAAAAGATAATTTGCTTTTTGAAGCAATAATAATGAGACTATTTCATGGCATCTATAACATCTGTAAAAATTCATATTGATGCCAGCAGTATCAGAAAGGCCAAGAGAGAAGTGGATGAATCTTTCTGTAAGGTTTTATACCACACATGAGGCGAAGCAATGGTATTGTTAAGAAAAACAAAAACTCTGCTAAGTTTAAGGTGCGTGTTATAAACCATGTGACCCTGAAAAATCCAACCAGTAAATCTGTGATAGAGACAGAAATATGAAAATGCTAAGAAGAAAATCAGAAAGGGGGTGGATAATAAATAAATAAACATAAAGAGCGAGGATTTATTGCTTAATGAATATAATTTCATTTTTATATTTTAAAAATGTTAACTTTACTTGTGTGTAGGTGTGTGTCTCTCAGTGTGAGTGCACAAGCGCTCACCCATGTGTGCGTTGGTATCCATGTGAAGGATAACTCCGAGGCGGTCAGCATTCTCCTTCTACCCCCAGAAACTGATCTTGGGCTGTCAGGCTTGGTGGCAAGCACTTTTAACCACTTGACCATCTCACTGATCCATAGTCTTACTTTTCATTACATAAAATTAAATACACAGAGTATGAAATTTATCATCTTAACCACGTTGAGTGTCCAGTTCATCCAAGTTCCTTTGTATTCTGGACAGTTAGCCCCCAGAGCCTCTACTCAATGAGCAAGGGCCTCCACTCCTTCCCCCTCCCCTCCATCCTTCCCCACCCTGGCAACCATTCTGCTTTTCTACCCCACCTAACTGAATGGCACAGAGTTTTTCCTTTGGTAACAACTTATTTAATTTAATAAAATCAAGATTCATTCATGTTTGTCATGTGTCAGAATTTACTTCTTTTTAAATGCTGGATAATATTACATTATCTGTGTATAACATATTTATTTATCCTTTTGTATATCAATGTTTATATATCTTGGCTTTATGAATAATTATATTGTGAACATGTGTGTGGTTGAGTTGTTATGTTTAAATTTTCTTATATTCTGCTTGTGTAGTTTTAATTTGCTTCTTTTTCCCTCCCTCCCTCCCCCTCCCTCCCTCCTTCCCTCCCTCTGTCTCTGTCTGTCTCTGTCTGTCTCTGTCTCTCTGTCTCTCTCTCTCTCTCTCTTTCTTTTTCCAATTTCTTTGTGGCAGGGTCTGGCTGCCAGGTAGCTCTGGCTGTCCTGGAATTCATTGTGCAAAACAGGCTGGCCACCAACACAGAGATCCACCTGCTTTCTCCTCCTCAGTGCTGGAATTAAAGGCATGTACCAATGACCAGCTTTTTCTTGTTTCTTAAGGAAGAGTTTAAATGACTAATTTGAGATTTTAAAAATCCTTACAGCTATGAGTATGCTCAGGCTATGGAAGAGGCTTGCCTCCAGCGTCCTCCACTGTGGTAAAAAGAAGGTGGACCCCAATGAGACCAATGAAACCGCCAATGCCAACTCCCAACAGCAGATCCGGAAGCTGGTCAAAGATGGGCTAATCATCGGAAGCCTGTGACTGTCCATTCCCGGGCTCGATGCCTCAGAAATACTTGGGCTCGATGGAAGGGCAGGCATAGGAAAGCGGAAGGGTACTGTCAATGCTCAAATGTCGGAGAAGGTGACTTGGTGAGAAGGATGCGGATCCTGCACCGACTTCTTAGGAGATACCGTGAATCCACGAAGACGACCGCTACGTGTATCACAGCGTGTACCTGAAGGTCGAAGGGAATGCCTTCAAAAACAATCGGATTCTCATGGGGCACATCCACAAGCTGAAAGCATAAGTCTAAGACCAATGAAGCAAGAAAGTACCGGAGGCCCTGGAGAAAGAGACCAAGAAGTAAAGCTTCCCTCATGTCTGTACATAGTGGGCTGCCTGTGGCCTCAGGTGGATCAGTCATTAAAATAAAACAAGCCTTTGTTGAAAAAAAAAATCATTATCAGCATTTAATGCTATGAACTTTTTTGATTTTCTATTTTTGATAAACCCATAAATTTAATAATTGGTGTTTTTATTTTTATTTTTTTAATAATACCTCCTAATTCATATGATGATTTTTTCTTTGCCTAATGGGTGACTTAAAAGTGATATTTACAGTACAAATATTTGGTGCTATCTGTTGTTATTGATGTATAAACTTCTTTGAGGTCATAAAACATGCTGTGCATTATTTCAGCATATTTAAATGTATTTGTGTCAGTAAACGCTCGATGTGAATGTGTAAATTCTGTACACCTTGTTGTTTAGGGCCTAATGTAGCAGTTAGTTTATTCATTACTGTGGTAATATACCTGTCAAAAACGGCTTAAGGAAGGAAGTGTTTGTTCTGGTCCCCAGTTCTCAGGAATACAGTCCATCACAGCAGGGAAGCCATGGCAACAGGAACAGGAGGCATCCACATTCAGGAAGCAGGGAGCAATGAATGCTAGTGTTTAGCTACTTTTCCCCTTTATCCTGATGGAGACCCCAGTTTATGGAATGGTGCCTCCCACGTAGGTGGGTGGCTTCTCCATCTTCAATCCACCCAGTCTAGAAACTGTCACAGACTCGCTCAGAGGTTTGTCTCCAGGGGATTCTAGATCCAGTCAGGTGGATACTCAAGGGTAGCCATCTCGGGAAGAGTATAAGAGACCCTAGCTCCTTAAATATCAATTGAAAGCATTGTTCAGGATGCTTAGACCGAACACAGCTACAAACGAAGGACGCGCTCCTAATCATATAACATGCAAATCCCAACAACGAACTGAGATGGACCGTTTATCTAAATGTAACACTGGCAGTATAAAAATTCTAGAAGGAAATTTTATGAACACAGAGTGAGAGAAGATTTCTCAGCTATAACTGCAAAGGTACAAAACACGGAGAAAATATCACAGAAGACATCGTTGAAATGGAAAATTTTTTGCTTGCAAGGATTATGTTAAGGGATTGAAAAGACACGTATAATCTGCAAGAAAATACTTTGCTCTGTAGCTGTTTCCTCACAGTTGGACCTAAGCTTGGCTGTCTGGAAGCAAGGGAGCTGCGATCTCCCACAGGGATCCCGCCAATTAACTTACCTTCGCGGAGGGAGGGGAACTCTCCTCTCAGGAGACCCAGGTTATGTAAGAAGTAAACAACCAACTGGGATGGGACTCTCTAATGGAATTTACTCGATGTGAACGGTTAGCGGGTGGGCCCACAAGTACTGTAGGTGTTTCCGGGTTCTCAGAGATACTTTGAGTCACTCCTGCTCCTGTAAGGAACCCAGTAAATTCACTGCCTCATCAGGCTTGGACTTTCTTTGGTTTGTCTGTGCAGTCTCTATCTGGGACACACAGAAATTTCCTCCTGTCTCCCCAAGGAAAAGCATTCAAATGTGTTTATAAAATCACATAGCTGATAAAACGGGTGTATTCCAGATAGGTACATAGCATCCAAAAGCCAATAAGGTGAAAATCTGACCAAATAAATGAGCGGAGGTCTTGCTGGAGTCCAGAGAGGGCTATGGCAACACCAATGGCTGCTCAGTAGCATCATTACTGGTTTCTTTATTGATTTGTTTTTAGACAAGTAAGGAATTTGGGAGACCGATAACAACTTATTTTAAAGTTTGTACAGGGTCAGTTGTCAGATTTGTGAGTTGAGAGTTGGGATATCTTCTTGAAAGACTGATTTGTATCACACTTGCATTTTTAAGTCTCACCTTAAGTCTGTTTTAGCTTTTAACACTACTACCCCAGCTTTTTTGATTTAGGATAAACATTAAATTCTGTTATTAATAATTTTACTCTTCAGTCACTTGCCTCTGTATTAGGAACTCCTTTTTATTTTATTTATTTACTTTTTGTATTAGGAACTTCTACATAAATGCGTATCAAACTTTTTAAAATCAGGTCAGAAAGATCAGCAAGTTTTCCCATGATTTTTATTAATATGTGTGTGTTAAATGTATAGAATAATGGATGCCATTTTGTGGCATTTTCATGTGTAAATAGCAGAATTTGATTTTGTTCAGTCCATTTCCTTCTCTTACCCTCTTTCCCTTGACTCCCCCCTCCTTTCCTAACATTTGCCCTTTCTACCTTCACACAATTTTATCTTAACCTACATTCTCCACATGAGAGAAAACATGTATTTGTATTTCTGGCTTATTTCATATAGGACTTTCCACCCTCATCCATTCTCCTAAAAATGGTGGGATTGTATTCTTTATAGCAGAATTGTATTCCATTGTGTGTGTATACCAGCTCTTCTCTATGTATTCATGTGCTAATTGGCACCTCTAGTGGTCCTGTAACCTGGCTTTGGTGAGTTCTGCTATAGTACATATGGGGAAACATGTCTTTCTATGGTAAAATCCCACACCTTTAACAACAGACTCTGTTATTTATTTATTTATTCATTGGGATAAATTGCTTGCTCTGCCTTATTTATACTATTCTCCAACACTGCTTTCCATCTCGATGTTTTTCTCATTTGGTTTTGTGTGATTTTCCCTTATTAATAAATTATATGGGTTTTCTCATTTCATTTTTTACCTTACAGCATTTTTTTGGAAGATGTATTTCCAATTTTCTTCTTTTGGTGGTTATCCGTAAAAGTCTAAGCCTCATAGTTAGTGTAAATTAATCAATATATTTATCGTCCTCCTGACCAATGCATTGGCCTTAGAGTATGTTGCCATCAGTCTCTCAGCCTAGCTGCTATTGCTACCCAGAGATTTCTTTTCATCTTGCTAATTCTTTTAACTCTCACTATTTCTCAGATTGTTTAGATAGCTTCATATTAATTATTTTGTCTCATAGCATCTTAAATATAATTCTTTAGATATTCCTTTAATGAGGATTTATAGCTCATAAACTTCTTTCTGATTTGTTCAGAAACATTCTCACTTCGACAATATCCTTTGTATAGCCAACTATTTCTCGCAATAAACACTTAAAATAAGTATCGGTTAAGAGAACACAAAGAATAATATATCTATATATACATTAAAAAAATTAAATTAGCTTTTGAAACTCTGAAAGTAAGCTGTGAACACTCTGGCATATCTCCCTTGACTGTTTCTGTGGGCATCTCTTAAAAGCAGGCACACACTACAAAGCTGCAAGACCACAGCTATGCTGAAGGCATGGTTCCAGTGGTCCAATATCAGTCCATAGTTGTTTCAAATTGTCTTCAAAACTCCTTGATAGTTCAGGTCTCCCCTAACTTTATTGCCTTATGATAAAGTTTCCATTACTTGACTATTAAATCTATTTGTACTCATTTACCTTACACTTACGGTCCTTTCTGTACTGAGCTGGCCTTTTATATGGAGCTGTGATCAAAAGCCTCTGGCTGGTCCGGGTTTGTCTAGTTTCCTCCTGACGTTAGACGTCAAGTTTGCTGAAGGTTCATCATTACTCTTGGAAGAAATTATGGGTAATTATAAAATTCTAGGGAGAAGGTAGACATGGTGGTACATGACTGAAATCTCAGTGTGAGGGCCAGCCATGATAATCTAAGTCTGGGCAAAAAGGAGGTTCTTTACTTCCTCCCAGTTATGCCATGCCCAGGTGTGCTGTGCTGAGTTTCAGTGTGCCATGCTTGGTTTCCCCTGCTCGTCGGATTTCCTGTGTGTTGTGTCACAATTAGTCCTTCCCTCCAGCTGAAAACATGGATTTGATGGCATGGCATTGTTAGCCAATGGTTGGGTCACAGTCACAGTTACTCTAGGACTCGTGCCGCTCCCACGTCTCAGGTTGGACACACCAAACTCACTCAAGTATTGCTTCTCCTTTGTTCCTTTTCCGCTTCTCCCCAGGGTTATCTGGGCTTTGGTTGACCTTCTAACTCAATCCTTCATGGCCGCAACCCCATATGTTCTCTCAACCCTGATGCACGCTGAAATTCTTTAAAACTCCATATCATCCCTGAGAGCGAAACATCCTCATTTGTAGAGTCGGCTGGGCT
Organism: Ondatra zibethicus; assembly: GCA_004026605.1. Classification (NCBI taxonomy): domain Eukaryota; kingdom Metazoa; phylum Chordata; class Mammalia; order Rodentia; family Cricetidae; genus Ondatra; species Ondatra zibethicus. The sequence goes on from PVIU01000833.1 coordinate 104,958, forward strand.
TCTGCAGGATAGATACTCTTTCCTTGGCCAATCACAAGCTACTAATGAGCTAACAACTAGGTTGAAAACTCTCTGCGTTTGAGACTCTGTTCTTGCCTGTTCACAGAGTCAGTTCAGCATCACAGGCTGCAGCTTAGGAAGAGGATGCTCAACAGAATTAAAGCACAAAACGGCTTTTCAGTTCCGTGGCGACGCCAAGAATAACAGTCAGTGATTCCTATCATCTCCCCAAGTTCTTGATGTGGCGACTCAAGTGAAACTGCCTCTCTGTCTCCTTCCCTTTGTTTAGCATTTCCCATTCAGGCCACAGGATGAGGAAATGCCTTGCTCTATAATGTCTGCTTTTAGATAAAATGCTGAGGAGGAGTGTGACAGCTTCGGGGTGGCATCGGGAGACGTTCCTCACCAGCAGGTTGCAAGGTGTTTAGCTGTTCCCTGGGTGATGCCGCGAAGATCGCCGCAATGCAAGAAGCAAACAAAACCCCAAATCAGCGTAGCTCCACCACAGGAGAGGGATAACTGGATCTATGGATGTGCTGTATGTGCATCTTCCTGGTTGATTGACTGAGTCCAGTAGGTCAGCCATGGGACACAGTCTGTGGTGGTCACCGCTGATTCTCTACTTGACAAAACCTAGACTCACCTAGGAGACCCTGGCACAGCTCTGAGGTATCATCTAGATCAAGGTTAGCCTCTGAGAATGTCTGCGATGACTTGCCTTGATACTGTTAATTGATCTAGGAAGATACTTCTTAATCATGGGTGGAACCATTCCCCAAGCAGGGGATCCTGGACTGTATAAAATGAGAAGGGCAAATTGAGCACTAGTATGTGTGCATTCCTTGCTCTCTGTTCCCAATTATGGATGTGATGTGACCCCCCCCCAAAAAAACTTCTGCTGCTGTGACTTCTCTGCTATAACAAACTATAATCAGAAACTTTGAGCCACAATGAACCCTTTATCCCCTAAGTTGCTTTGCTTGGGTATCTTGTCAGAGCAACTGGAAAGGAAACAAAGACAGTATCCAACACCAGGCTAGAAGCCGGCAGAGCACACAGACAGCAGGCAGACTTGCTTCAGCTTTAGTGACTGTGACCAAGAAGGAACATCCGAACTTCAGCTAACTTGCCCATGCAAGGCTTGGTGTGGACACACCAAAGATGGGTGAGGTTTTGAAATTTCAGAAACACCGGTGCTTCCTGAGCCCACCTACTTCCCTGAAAGTCTTTACACGCCTTTAACTTTGATGTGCCTGAAGATGGCTCAACCATCAAAGGACACAGCCTCCCCTTAAGAAAGGGCTCGGATGGGAATGAGACTACCATAGTGACCACTTCTCTCCACTTTCCAGTTTGTCTTCGAAGGGATTCAGAATTCAGAGCAGGAATTCCACCATGGACTATTTCAGAGCACACTCAAATTTTAAGGAAAATAGCTAAAAGGATTTTCCTTTGAAGTTTAAGGCTTTTATACTTCAAAGGGCCTGGGTATGTTATTTGATGAGTCTGATTCAAAAGTTTGCTGGGAACCTTTTGTGGAGTTGATGACACAATTTGTTGGAAGCACGGGTGGAGAGTTCAGCAGTGATTCGATTGTGGGTTTTCAGGTTGTCTTGAGTTGCAATATCAAATGCGTTGAAAGTTTGTTGTAAACCCATTTATCGACTCAACTGTGTAAACAGCAGCAATGTGAAACTCCCATCTCCCCAAGTCACCCACATCCTTTCCATCGCCAGCCATGTTGCTCACTAATATTTCTCAAGGCCTTCGGCTCTAGCCAGGTCCCTTACTTCTGAGTTGAGGCTGTACCTATCCTCATGCAGAAGCCTGAACTTTTTTTTACTTCAGTCAGCATCTTCCCTAGACATTTATAACTTCTGCTCTCTGTAATAAAAACCCCATTCTGATTAGTTTTATGTTAACTTGACACAAGCTCAAGTCACTTGAGAGGAGGGAACCTTAATTAAGAAAATGTCAGAAGTGCAAGCCTTTAATCCCTGCACTTGGGAGGCAGAGGCAGGCGGATCTCTGTGAAGTCAAGGCCAGTCTGGTCTATGGAGTGAATTCCAGGGTAACAAGGGATCCATAGTAAAACCCTGTCTCAAAAAAAAAAAAACAAACCTAAAACAAACAAAAAAAATCTCCATAAAATTGGGCTGTAGGCAAGCCAATAGGACATTTTCTTAATTAGTGATTGTTGTGGGAGGGCCCAGCCCATTGTGGGTGGGGCCATCCCTGGACTGGTTGTCTTGGGTTCTATAAGAAAGCAGGCTGAGCAAGCCATGAGGAGCAAGCCAGTAAGCAGCACTGCTCCATGGTCTCTGCATCAGCTCCTGCCTCCAGGTTTCTGTCTTGTTTGAGTTCCTGCCCTGACTTCCTTTAGTGATGAACAGGGAATGAGGAAGTGTAAACCAAATAAAGTCTTTCCTCCCAAAGTTGCCTTTGGTCATGGTGTTTCATCACAGCAATAGTAATCCCCCTAAAGGGGCCGAGAGGAGATGATGATGATGATGATAATGATGATGATGATGATGATAACTGAGTAGAGAACAGTACAAACATAAGGACCCAAATCTGATAGCAGAACTCATGTGAAAAGCTGGATATGATGATAAGTGTTCGTCCCAGGGCTGGGAAGGTAGATAAGTGGGTCGCTGGAACTCTCTGGCTAGACAGCCTGGTACAATTGGGGAGTTTCTGCCCAGGAAGGAATCCTGCCTCCAAAATGAAGTGGGCAGTTAGTTCCTGAGGGGAAATCACACTGTACATTGTCCTCTGGCCCAGGTGTAAGTGCTCAAGTCGCCTCTCAACCTAATTTAACAATAGTTTCAGAAAACAAGCATTTGTTTTTTTTTTTTTTTTTCTCAAAGCAACCCCGCAGTCGGGAGGACTGTCTCCATTTCTGCTTTGTTATTCCAAGCATGCGGTTTTCATCCTCAAGTCTGCCTCAGGATAGCACGATGAATGCTGTTGCTACTGCCGTCCCATTTATATTCCTGCGAGCAGCAAGAGAATCACAAATGCCAAAGAGAATGGTGTCTAACCAGCACCCTCTTAAAGAGCGCTCCAGAAGCCTGGTCCAATAAACCCAGTGGGAAGATTACAGAGCACCCTAATCGTAAATATCATTTCTAAATGAGAAATACTGCTGTTTCCTATCTGCACAGTTTCTAAAGCCAGGGGCTGGCGTCTCAGGCCACTGGAGCCATTCTTGCGACAGGCAACTCGGACTAAAACGCAAGCGCTCATGTCAACCATTCAGGTAGAAGCCTCTTCCTTCCCCATGTTACCACTCTACACAAGGCTCCACCCCCCATCTTTGGCCACGCCCACCCCACCATAGCTGTTGACTCCTTTCTTCTCTAGAGGCCACAGAGAGTCTGTCACGGGTGAGTCTCTCACAGCCTGTTTTCTGTGCTTTACCCAGACCTGGAATGGTATTTAACTTGTTGCCCATTCCACATCAGATCATAAAAGCAAGAAGTTCAGAGAAACCGGTTATCGGTATCTCCCAACCTCCCCTAGAGGCAGAGGCGCTGTCAGAGTGGTGACCACTTTTGTTGGCTGAATAAGCACACAGATCTGTGATGGCTAACTTTAGTTGTCAACTTGGCCGGATCTGGAACCTCCAAGCCTCCTGGCACCCCCAGGGAGGACTTTTCTTGATCAAATTATTTGAAGTAGGAAGATCCATTCTAGATGCCCAGATCAAAGGACACAGGGGAAGGAAACCTCGCTTTTTGCCTGCTTGCTGTCGTTCTCGCTGGCAAGTTCATCTTCCTATTGTTATGGCATTCTGCTGCTTTGATCAGAACCAGCTTTCTTGGGGTTCCAATACAGACTGAAGACCAGCAGCTCTCCAGGAACTGTCATTCAGGCCTTCAGTGCTAGGTTAGGTCGGCTGAGACATCTAACCATGAGGGCTGATCAACAGCCAGATTCTCAGCCTCCCCGGCATGAGATAGGCATTGTTGGATGACTACCAACCACGCTGTGTAAGCCAACCTAATAACCTCCTTTTACTGAACACATGTGCCTTCTCAGCTCCGTTCCTCTAGAGAATCCTAACCCAGGAATAAGGAAACCATGTGTCCGCGCTACTGTTCTATTGCTGTGATGAAGGCTACCATGACCAAGGCTACTTTAAAGCGTTTAATCGGGGGTTGGCTTATAGTTTCAGACCGTGAGTCCATGACCATTGTGGCAGAGAGCAGAGCAGCAGGCAGACAAGGTGCAGGCAGGAGCAGCAGCTGAGAGCTTACTGTCTGATCCGGAGAGAAAAACTGGGCCTCGCAAGGGCTTCTGAAACTTCAAAGCTCACTGCAGTGGCGTGCGCCCTCCAACAAGGCCACCCTTCCTAGTCCTTCCCAAACAGTCCACCAACTAGGGACAAACATTTCAAATACATGAGTCTGTGGGGAACATGGAGGGTGGTATGCCAGCTCAGAATGGGAAGCAACCAGGAAACATCAGAAGCCTGAAGAGACTAGTGATTAATGCCCATCAGAATAGACTGTTGCTAACTCCAGATTTCATGGTTTACGTACAGGGTTTAGAGAAGCTAGATTTTTTTTTTTTTGGTACAGCCATTATTAGAAGATGATGAATCCATGGTGGATTATTCAAATAGAGTTGAAGTTCAGTAGCATCTCATGAGGACTCTCCGGATTCCTGAGGCTTGTTCTCTTATCTCTTATGTGATTTGCATGTGATACCTTTAGCTAATAGTGTTAAACTTGAAATTTATCCAGTTGCCATTTCGAAAAATCACCATTTTTCTGTTAATCCTGCTCAGAAATAAAGAAGGAGTCAGCAGAAGTCAGATACCCTCTGAGGTCAGGACAAGAGGGAGCCCGGAGGCGAGTGGATGTGCAGCGCCCCCAGCTGGACTGGGGAAACATCACACCCTGCAAGGTGCCCTGTTCACGGGAAACACTTTATAGGATCTTTCCCCAGAGTCACTTTGGAGACAGAGTGGAGAAGGAAATACTTCTGACAATGGCTGTGTGGGATTTATTCAGGAAGCTGGACACTCCTCCCTCAGAGCTCTGCATTCTGTGTTATGCGTAAAGGAAACGGAAAATGTTTATCCAATAGAGGAATGAATGGTTTTGTTGTCCCAATTACACATTTGAATAAGTAATTAGAAATTTTAAAAAAAATTCTGCTAAAGAGGTCCACAATCCAGGAAGCTTGAGAATCCTCTACCTTCTGAGACACAACTGGTAGACTTTGTACCATTGTTTTCAGCCTGTTGAAAAAACACGGGTGAAATCCCAATTTGACTCTGGGGCTTGTAACTTTAGCTGTAACGGTTTTATTTCGCCTTAGTGGCTCAGAGGTTCAATTTGGTATTTTGTAATGTGGCTAAATCACAGTGAAGAAGGTCCATGGTGGGGAAAGAGGGGTCAGGAGGGCCATAGCTCATCGAAAGCAAGAATTAGAAGGAGAGCTGCAACCAGTGAGGACAGCCATCCTGTTCCTGAGGTGTGAATGGGTGGCTTCTGATCATCCCCCCAATAAGAGGAGGAGTCATCCATACAGAAACAATTAAATGCAAGCGAAAAGTATTTGTAATACCAGTGGACTGAGTCAGAGCAACAATGTGATGCTTCTGATTACTCAGTTTGAGAGCAAGTGCTTTAAGTCTATATGGAACTCTAAATTCTAAATATGCTATTTCGAGTCTATTTTTAGATGTGTGTGTGTGTGTGTGTGTTGTATGTGTATGCACCTGTGTGTGTGTGCATGCCTGCATGTGGGGATTTGGAAATGGGCACCAGGAATCTTCCAAAATCCCTCCCTCCCTTATCTTTTGAGTCAGTGTCTCTCACTGAACCCAGAGATCACTTATTGCCTAGACCTACTGGCTCACCATGCTTGGGGGCTCCACCTGTCTCTACCCCACCAGTTCTAGGGTTACAGAGATGCTCGACATGCCTGAACTTTACAAGGGTGCTGGGGGATCAGAACTCAGGTCCTCATGCTCACACGGCAGGTACTGTACTGACTGAACCATCTCCCCAGTCCCTTAAAGAGTCTTAATAGGTCTGTTCAAGGTGTTCTGGCTTCCGAAGCTCCACAGTTGGTAGACGTTCTTGTTATACTAGGGGAAAAATTAACCTGATTTGGTGAAACATGATGTATTGCTCTGAAGAAACTCCTTCATAATTGCTCTGGATTAATATGGGCTTCTCTTGCCTTGGAAATCACGATGGGATTTTCAGAGGGAATAAATTAATGGCCCATGTTTCTACGGCTTATGCTAAATGATTTGATCTTTCCTAAGTGTGACAAGTGACCTGGGCAGGAGGTCCCAGAACCTCTTTAGTGATAATTGTCCCATTTTTGTTTTGAAATGGTTCCTGGGGTCTAAGAACTCAGAGCAATGCCAAGACACAGTGTTACTCACAGGACAATCTCTCATTTTAATGGGACAACCTACCTAATTAAAAAAAAAAACCTGAAAAACCCTGGATCTTTCTTATGAAAGACTGAACTCCTACTGAGGGCCCCTAAGACTTCAGAGAAACCCCTTTGGATGGGGCTGAAGGAAGATAAGTTCAAAGCACCCAGCTTCCTCAACTCAACTACTGAAGGAACCACTGTGGAAAAAGGCCTCAAAGGCAGTGGATGGCACCCAGGATGAGAGTCAGGATGCTGGTATTCCAGGGTGGCTCTCTCTGGTGCGTCAACACCTGAAACCTGGAGCCCTAAGGCCTGGCTGTGAGCTGGGTAAGTGGGTCAATCCCTTGAAGGCAGTGGTTCACAACTGGTGTTGATCTGTCCGCAAGAGGACATCTGACCATGACTAGAGATAGCCCTAAATACCTGGGTTTCAGTTAAACATCCTATGGTGCCCCAGAACAGCCTATCATGGGGAATGACGTGACTTCAAACTCTAGAAGTATTGAAGGCAGAAGGCCTTCAAGGTTCTCGGTCTGTGAACTTTGCCAGGAGAGAGGAACAAACACCTGTTCACCTAAGATAGGACAAAAATGACAAGAGAAAGAGATGATCCCACTCAAGTCTGTCTTGGTAAACTAGTGATTTAATTCAGGTTAGTTACATATTAGGGTTAGTTACATTTTGTTAGGAGCATGGGTAAGGAACTACTTAGAGGACGATGGGTACCTTACCAGTGTCCACACTATTGAAGAAAACATCTCACCTTTCTCCAGAAATGATCGACGTCCTATAAAAACAAGTGAGACTCCTACTTGTTCCATGATAGAACCTCATGGACTGAATCTTGTTCAGTTTTTGTACAGATAATCTTCGCTGCCAGGCTTTCAAGCGGGCAAAAGCTGTCATGCCTGGAGGATAGCCTTCCACCTCAGGCCTAATCTAAACCTGGGTCTCTTCTTGGGTAACTATTGATTGATAGTCCTTCCTCGGGGGAGCTGCTGAGAATTGGGTACAGGGTCCTTAATGACTATTCAATAATAGTCAGCCATTTGACATTCTAGTGGGGTGATTGTCACTATCACACAAGCCATTTGCTACTGCCTGGCTTGGTTCAGGCTAGGCTGTATAGCTACTCTCTGATGCTCTGTGCCTCTTATATATGGCACCCCATGCTTTAGGGTCTTGATATTTGTTGTGGTTGTTGTTCTCTGGCACATAGACGAATTCATTGTTTATGTGGGTTTGTGTCGGGATGTTTTCCTGTGCTTGATACTAGACCCACAGGGTCCCTTAGCCTTGGGAATAAGGCTTGTGGGTCTTTTCCCTCTGAAGTTTAGAATTGGGAGGGAAGTTGCTGCCCACACCACATCTCTTTATGGTGATCTTCATTTTTTCCTGCATCTGGGAGAGGTTTGTTAGATCAATAATAACCCCACTAGGGTGTACCTTCCCATGTTCCCTCTTCCTTCATGACTGGGGAAATTGGTGGGACCTTGAAACCTAAGATTCTATTTGGTTACCATAGTGCTTTTTAAAATTAGAAGTATAAATTACTCATCATAGAATTTACTTGCGGAAGTGTTCAGTTTGGTGGGGTTTTTTTTAAAGATAGTCATAATAATATTACCATTAACTCAATTTTAGAAAAATTTGATTCTTTTTCCTCATAAAAATCCATGCACATTAACATGTCCATTTCTTCCAACCCAGACAGTCACTAATATACCTACATTAATATGTGCATCCCCTTCAGCCCAGACAATCACTAATGTGCCTTTTTCTGTAGGTTGTCTATTCTAGGCATTCCAAATTGGTATAGGAGGTCCTTCTGTATTTGGGTTGCTTTCATTGGTTAATAAAGAGACTGCGTTGGCCTTTTGATAGGGCAGCCCTTAGGTGGGCATAGTAGACAGAATGGAATGCCGGGAGAGAGAAGGCAGTGTGGCAGATGCAACGAATCTCCGGCCTGAGATGGACGTAGGTTAGAATCTTTCCGGTAAGCCACGACCCCGTGGTGATACACAGATTACTAGATATGGGTTAAAGCAAGATGTGAGAGTTAGCCAAGAAGAGGAGAGAACTAATGGGCCAGGCAATGTTTTAAATGAATACAGTTTCTTTGTAATTATTTTGGGGGTTAAGCTAGCCGGACGTTCGGGAGCCGGGAAGGATGAAAAGCAGGCCCGCTCCTTCATACTACACCAAATAATGGATGTAGGGACTGGAGACAGCCCTAAGGGAGTGCAGTCCCAAGCAGATGTGTGCTGTTGTTGTGGGAATGACCACAAGGACCCTATATCCTTGGGTTCAGAAGCCCAGCAAAGCATTTCAGGGACTAAGTGTGAATGCCGACAGTGTGTGCAGAAAATGATGAACTTTCTGAGTTCTGCGATTTCTCCAGCAAAGAGCGTGGACCACCTGGCCTAGATTTTTGTCTCACTGTGGGTCCGTCATTTCTTCATTCCCTAACCGCCCCTGGGCAGATCAAGGCCCTGGAAGCCTTGCGTGAGTGCCCCAGTGGAGTCATAGAAAATGTAGGCTCTGTGATGGGCCCCCTCACTTAGCACAATGCTGTCAGTAGGCATCCCTGTACTAGTACTTCCTTCCTTCTTATGATCAAGTACTAGTCTGCAGTAAGAATACATCACATTTGGTTTATTGATTAGTTGGTGGTCACTGGAATTATTTCTTCTTTTTGACTATAATGACTAAAGTTGCTAAGAACATTCACTTCTGTGTATCTGTTCGTGAATATATACATATGACCATGTCTCTTAAGTACACATTTAGAAATGAAATTAGGAGGTTATAAGTATGTGGGTTTTTTATTTTTAATACTTTTGAGGAATTGCATGGCATTTCCAATATTTGCTGCATGCCCATCACTCAGCATCCATCTCGGCTGGATGTGTGAGTCTGAGCATCTTCATGGTTTTGCAAACCCTTGCTGTTATCACCTTTCAATCACTGGCACACTAGTAGGTACGCTCTGGCAAGGGGATTTAAAAAAACAAAACAAAGCTAAGCTTTTTATTACAGTTTTCTCCTGTTTGCTCTTCTTTCCGAGTTTAAATTGTTTTGTGTTTATGCACCATCTCATCTTCTTATCCTTCATCTCTCTAAGCCCTGCAAAATTTCTCAGACTAAATCTTGTTATTGGTTGTTTTGTAATATCTACCTAATTCTTTTTTTTAAAATTTCATCCATGGTTTTATTTTCTAATTTTCTATAACTTTCTTCTTATTTATTCCATCTGTCTTTCACATCATGCATCTTGATCCCTTTCATCTTCATGTCCCTTTGTATCTGCCCTCTGCCCTTGAAACTGTCCTCTAAATAAAATAAAATAAAATTTAAGAGAAAATTTAAAAAGAGAGAGAAAAGAAATAAAAGAAAGAAAAATCTCATCACACAAGCTTTCGTGTGACACACTGAGTCACACAGTATACCCCTTTCTCCATATGTCTTTACTTGCAAGAGTTCATTGTTGTGAGCCATTGGTCTGTTTCGGGGCCTCTGGTTTCTGCCTCACCATGTATACTTGACCCTCACTATGGCTCCTCTTGGTTATTCTGTTGTTGCCCAGTGTCATGGACATCCTGAAGCTTTGGAGCTGCAGAACATGCCTGTTCACGTGTTCCAGCAGATCCTAGATGGGGTGATTGTTGAGGTGGGCCAACTCATAACCCTGGTTCTGGGCCTGGGTAGTCGTAGGATTGGTTTGCCTCTTTCATCACTGTCTTCATCACCAGGGTGAGCTCTCTGGCATTGTTCGTGCTAGTTCATCCCATGCAACAATGTGTAAGGGGGCAAGGGCCAGTTCTCCTGTTTGACCTCACCTACACCATCAGGGCCAGCTCACTCTACTATGTTGCCCAGGCAGGAAGGAGACACTCTCCTGAGTGCTGCAGCTGGTAAGGGCCAGGGACAGCTCTTCCTCTCCTATGACCTTAGGGTCAGTTCTCCCAACCGCCTCAGGTGGTGAGGGGCAAGAGGGGGCTTTCCCTCACCCATGCCACCATATGGCAAATGAGGGACTGGGCCAGACCTCCCAAACTCAGGTTCTCCAGGCAGGTTTACCCACACCCCCTGCCAACAGGCTCAGCTCTACTGTACTGCCCAGGGGAGGAGCAAGGCTTGCTTTCCTGAGTGCTACAGCTGATAAGAGGAGGGTCATCTGCCCCCACTACCTGCTGCAGGTGGCAAGGGGCAGGGCAAGGGGGCATCGCTCCCTCGTCCACACTGCTGCTGTGCATGACAGACAAGTAGTGGGGCCGGCTCCCCCATGCTTACACATTTGGGACCATCTCATCCATACCTCTGCCAACAGGGTTGGCTCTCCTGTGCTGCCCAGGTGAGGTGCGGGACCTGCTCTCCCGTTCTCACTCCCTCAGGGCTGGCTCACATGCCCCCACCCTCCCCACCCCCACCCTCTATTCCCCTCACTACCCTACCCCTTGAATGCAGCCCAGGCCCAGACATCACCATGGCCCTGGGTGTCAATCAAGTCACCCACCTCAGCCGGATCCTTGCCACTTTCCTCTCTTCAGATATGTCTCTGTCCACAGGAAATGAGCCATTCTATCTTTCTCTCTTTCCCATACCCCATCATACATTTGCTCACCATAATAGCGCCTGCCTGCCCAGGACAACCTGTGTCTTCTCTTATGCACTTGGGATGAAATGCCCCAGGCATTCACGTGGGTCTCCTTGTCCTACTCAGTCCATGAGGGCACTGGGCAGGGCATTGTTTTCTCCTCAGCACCCAGGGAAGACTACCCCAGGCATGCATGTGGATTTCCTTGTCACCCTCAGTCCATGATGGCACTGGGTAGGGCCGTGCTTCTCCTCAGTGCTGGGGATAGGGCGCCCTAATTATCTCTTATTGAACCATTAGACATGGTCCTATTCTCATCCCTCCTGGCTGCCCTTGGACTTGGACTTAGGCTTTTCCTGCCCCCAAAATTTGAACTGGAGTATTAGTATTGCTAGATCTTGAACCTGCTAGTCTTTGCACAGGAACTATGCCATCGAATACACCATTTCTTGGGTCTCCAAATTCCTTAACCTTGACTTAACCTTCAGATCTTTGAACTTGTGCCAGGAGATGGTTCAGTCGATAAAATACTAACTTTATCACAAGCATGAGGACCTGAGTTCAGATGCTGAGCACCCATGGGAAAAGCCAGGTGCAGCCTTACACACCTGTACTCCCAGTCCTGGGGAGGTGGAGACAGGAGGAACTCGAAGTTCCCGGGCCAGCCAGCCTAGCCAAATCAGCGAGCCCCAGGTTCAGTGAGAGACCTTGTCTCAAAAATATAAAGGTGGAGAATGACTGAAGAAGATGGCTGACAGTGACCTCTGACCTCCACACACATGTGTGTGCACATATCTGGACAGGTCTACATGCACCCATGTGAACCATATATTACACACACACAGAGGACCTTGCACCTCATTAGTATTCCAGACTGTGTGAGCCTATTCCTTCTAATGACAATATCATGTATGACTCTGACTGCTTCTCCTTTTCAAGAGACCCCGGTGCTTAGCTTGCACTTGTTTGCTGCAGAAGTTCTGGAAGATTTGCTGTTCCCAGTGTTTTCAGGGCCTTTTCAGAGCTGCCCTAGATATGCTTATTTGGTGCCCCTCAGGTTATTAATGAATTTCTAGGAGGAAGAGAAACACCCCAGTGATGCAATACACACCTGAAGTCCAGGAAAGCTTCCAAAGCAGTGAAGACCTACCCTGCCCCCTTTCTATCCTTCCCACAAGCCCTTCCCTTCCTTCACGCCATCACACCAATCCCACCTCCTATGTCACTTTGTCTCTCTCCTTTCACTGTGGTTAGTACTCTGGGTCTCTTAGAAAAATGCTCTCCATTTCTGTGCTTTTGGGTAGTTAAATGCCAGCCAAGTCTCCCCCCAGTGCCTGTCATTTTCCTTTTTGTCCCACTCACTGACCCTGTAAATGGCATTTGATGCACAAGAGCTGGGACAGTCATTAGCTTAAAATGACTTTTAAAAAAATCATTCACAGCTCTGAATCCTGTCTTTGAGGGAGAAAAAAAGGCACCCAACAGTAAATTCTCCGGCATCCTTGCCGGCCCAGCTGGAGTCTGATTGCGGAAGAATGACAGGCCATGTGTACCTTAGGTGAGTGACAGAGCACCCCTGCTGCCCTGAAGGCAGGCTCCCAGGACTCATGTGCTTTCCTCTTGTTCCTCTAAAAATGACTTTAATCTTTCCTCTAAAATCTCAAAACAAAGCTTCTATATATTTCCTGTTTGAGTGTTAGCAAAAGCAAATTATGCAGAGGAAGACAGCAAGCAGGACTGTCTAATTAAGCTGCAAAGTGTATCTTAGAACTGTCAGGGATTGAACTCAGCAAGCAGAACAGGGGCCTGTTTGCCCCCCACCCACACCCCTTCCTCTCCCTCTCTCGGATTCTTCCATTCTGTGAAAAGACTCTGAACCCCTTTTCATTATGCTTTTCCTTGACTTAGAAATGTTGGTTTCCTGAAGTGAAAAGAGCACACATTAAGACCATTACCCCGTTGAGAAGGGCACACCTGCACTAAGCTATCTTTGATATCAGGGGCATAGTGTTCCCGTCTTCTCCCCTTGATTTCCCAGTTACCTTATAGTCATGTTAGATACCAACCATCTCAATGTTTTTTGAGCTGTGTTGATTCTACCTTCAATCTTATATTGTTTTTGTTTCTGGTTTTTCCTTTTCATTCTTTCCAAAAGTTTGCTGGCTGCTGAAATAAACTCTCTGATGAGGTAAGTTGTCCACTTTTTGTACTAAATCATTGTTCCCACTAATCTAATTGTGGCAAACAAGGTCATCCTAAAAGGGACTGTAAACAGGATGTTCCTAGAAACAATATTTTTCTAAGCATAATCCAAACAGAACACTCCTCCCTTCTGGATTATGCAGAAAGTGTAGCAAAGGCAGGCATTGGACTAATGAACATAGACCAACAAGAGATATTCAAGCCAATCCTTTGCCATTGAGAAACTCCTTGAGGGGCCTCTTACAGGCCCCTATGCCAATTCCAGTTCAGTTGTTTCCTGACATCATAGAGGAAACTCCTTCCCAGAGCAATTAAAGAACCTAATGCTTATTATAAGAAACTATACTGCTATGGGTAATAGAACAGCTATAGAAGAGAAAACAAAAAATTCAGGAAAAACCATAAGGCGAGTATTTTGGAAAACTTCTATAAGTGAACAAAGATCAAAACTAAAAATACAGATAAATGACATTGTCATTGAAGGTCTGGGAGATACAGGGGCAGATGTAGCAATAATTTCATCAGAATCATGGCATCCCAATTGGCCTAATCAGGAGGTAAATATTCATCTTTTAGGGACTGGAACTTTATCTCAGGTAAAACAGAGCATGAGATAGACTGAATATATAGGGCCAAAAAAAAAAAAAAACAAAGAGGAAAATTAAAGCCATATGTGGCTAACATAGCAACAAATTTTGGGGGATGTGATTTGCTACAGTAATGGAATACTCAGATTAACATTTGCCAAGTCTTAGAAACAAACCATAAATTAACATATGTTTCTGGGAAAAATATTAGAAGGTATTAAAAAGAACCAAACATTCAGGTTGTATAAGAACAGAGCACAATCAGTGTTGTTGATCTTCCAAAGGCACCAACCATTCTACCTTTAAAACGGTCAACAGAAAAACCCATATGGGTTGCTCAATAGCCTTTAACAACAGAGAAACTGCAGGCTTTATAACAATGGGTACATGAGCAACTAAATGCTCAGCATATTGAAGAATCAACCAGCCCTTGGAATTCTCCTGTATTTGTTATTAAAAAGAAATCTGGAAAATGAAAAATGGTAACAGATCTAAGAGCTGTTCATAAAGTGATTCAGCCAATAGGCCCGCTACAGTTTGGCATTCCTTTGCCTTCTATATTACCTAAAGGACGGCCTCTTATAATTATTGATTTAAAAGATTTTTCTTAACTATACCTTTACAAAAAAGAGAAAAAAATGCCTTCAAAGTACATACTTATAATAATCTTCAGCCTATTAAGAGATATCAATGGAAGATATCTCCACAAGGAATATTAAATAACCTCACCCTGTGCCAATATTTTGTATGGCAGCTCTTGGAAATAATACATGAGCAATTTCCTCAATGTAGAGTTTGCCATTACATGGATGGCATCTTATTATCTGATTCTAACATAGATACTTTAGAAAGAATGTTAGAAGAAGTAGAGAAAATTTGCCTTGTGGAGATTACAAATTGTTCCTGAAAAATACAAAGAGGAGATTCTATTAATTATTATATTTGTTTGTTTGTTTGTTTGTTTTTTGAGACAAGGTTTCTTTGTAACTTTGGAGCCTGTCCTGGAACTAGCTCTTATAGACCAGGCAGACCTCAAATGCCCAGATATCTGCCTGCCTTTGCCTCCTGAGTGCTGGGATTAAAGGCATGTGCCACCATCACCTAGTGATTCTATTAATTATTTAGTCTATAAAATAGGTTTACAAAAAATTAGACCCCCAAAAGATACAAATTAGGAGAGATTGATGGCAGACTCTTAATGACTTCCAAAGACTGCTAGGAGATATTTCCCATCTAAGGTCCACTATTAGGATAAAGCCTGATTAATTTAAACAAAACCTTAGATGGTGACAAGGACTTAAATCGTCCAAGGAAATTATCAACCGAAGCTGAGAGAGAATTGGCTTTGATAGAAGAGAAATTACAGGAGATATACGTGGCTCCAAGGCTTAATTGCATTCTGGTCATATTAAACTCCAAGAATTCCCCTAAAAAAATTTTAATGCAGAGGGAAAATATTATCCTAGAAAGGATCTTTTTACCACATAAACTGAGTAAAAAATTAAAAACTTATGTGGAAAATGTCTCTGAGTTAATTCTAAAAGGAAGACTGAGACTTCATCAATTAGCAGGAATAGACCCAGCAGAAATTGTCATATCATTTTCTAATGATGAAATTGACAAATTATGGGCAGAAAGGGAACCCTGGAAAAGAGCTTGTAGTAATTTATTGGGAGAGATTAACAACAAATATCCCCAAAACAAGAGAATTCAACTTATTAAAGAGAAATAATTAGAGTCTTCCTTGCATTGTAGGGCAAGAACCAATTACTGGCATTCTATACTGATGGAAATAAATCAGGAAAGGCAGGTTACAAATTTTAAGTAAAGTAGATCAAAGCCTTTATGATTCTGTTCAAAAGTCAGAATTATATGCTATTCTCATGGTACCAATAAATTTTAAGGAACTCTCAACATAGCTACCAAATCATAATATGCAGAAAGAGTTGTTTTGCATATTGAAACTGCCAAATTTATACCAGATGATACAGAATTGATTTCATTATTTATTCAGTTATAATATATAATCAGGAATAGGAACCATCACAAATACATAACACACATCTGATCCCATACAGGTCTGCCAGGTCCTCTAGCACAAGGTAATATAGAAATCAATCAATTATTGATTGGGAATATGCTGAAGGTTTCAAAATTTTATTAAAAATTCACGTCAGGGCTCCTGTACTGAAGAGATCAATCCAGAGGGGTAAGTGTGTGCTTGCCCCGCTGGCTGGTCCCAGAACGGAGTACAGGCCCTTTCCAATTCCCTAAACGTTTCTGGCCATTCAGTGGGGTGTCTCCCTGGCTACTGGCTTTCTCTATTTACCCCATTCCATCTTGCCCCCAAGCACTCCTTTCCATCTACGGGGTCCTAGGATCCCCCAACTCAGCCTGCTTTGGGGCTGAGAAACTGGGGAGCCAGTGGTGAGTGCTCCTGCCACAGGGGCTTCTTTGTTCTGCACAACCCTGGCCCCCCATCTGACCCTTTTGTCTGCGAGGTCCAGCAAGAAGCCCTGCTCCTGTACTGAGGAGATCCATCCAGAGGGCACTCCTTTCCATCTGTGGGGTCCTTAGATCTACCAGCACAGCCTGCTTCAGGGCAGAAGGGATCTGAGAGCCAGCTCCAGTGCTGAGGGGACCTAAGAGAGAGCAGACCAAGAAACAACCCCAAATATACAGTCAGCCACAGCAAAGATTGGACCAAGACACCAAGACTCTCCTGACTGCATTTGAAGGAAGACATGGGCAGGCGCCAATGCAAGAATTCCTCCAACAACATGAAAAGCAACATGATCCAGTAAACACACAACAGGAAGACTTGAACACCCTAATCCAGAAGAAGTAGAAGAAATCTACTTTAAATGTAACATTATGAAAATGATAGACCCTTAAACAGGATGTGAAAAACTCCCTTAAAGAAATGGAAGAGAAGACAAACAAAAAGTTAGAAGAAATAAATAAATCCCTCAAAGATACCCAAGAAAAAGTAATCAAACAGGTAAAGGAAACAGTTCAAGACTTGAAGAACAAAATGGAGGTAATAAAGAAAACACAAACTGAGGGATGGCTGGATATGGAAAATCTGGGTAAATGAACAGGATCTACAGAGACAAGTATAACCAACAGAATTCAAGAGATAGAAGAAAGAATCTCAGGCACTGAAGATACTATAGAGGAAATAAATTCATTGATCAAAGAAAACAGCAAATCCAACAAATTCTTAACATAAAACATCCAGGAAATCTGGGACACCATGAAAAGACCAAACCTAAGAATAATAGGGGTAGAAGAAGGAGAAGAATTACAGCTCAAAGGCCCAGAAAATATATTCAACAAAATTATAGAAGAAAACTTTACCAACCTAAAGAAGGATATTCCTATGAAGGTACAAGAAGCATACAGAACACCAAATAGACTGGATCAAAAAATAAATCCCCTTGCCATATAACCAAAACACAAAACATACAGAATAAAGAAAGAATATTAAGAGCTGCAAAAGAAAAAGGTCAAGTAACATATAAAGGTAAACCTATCAGAATCACACCTGACTTCTCTATGGAAACCATGAAAGCCAGAAGGTCTTGGATAGATGTGCTGCAGACACTAAGAGACCATGGATTCAAGCTCAGACTACTATACCCAGCAAAGTTTTCTTTCACCATTGATGGAGAAAACAAGATATTCCAGGACAAAAACAGATTTAAACAATATGTAGCCACAAACCCAGCCATACAGAAAGTACTAGAAGGAAAACCACAACCCAAGGAAGCCATCAACACCCATAATAACACAGACATCTGATAACCCTCCACCAGCATAACTCAAGGGAAACACACAAACACTACCACCCCAAAAAAATAATAGCCAAAGTTAACAACCATTGGTCATTAATATCACTTAATATCAATGGACTCAACTCACCTCTAAAAAGGCACAGGTTAAGAGAATGGATACGAAAACAGGATCCAACATTCTGCTGTTTACAAGAAACACACCTCAACCTCAAAGACAGACACTACCTCAGAGTAAAGGGTTGGGAAAAGGATTTCCAATCAAACAGACCTAAGAAACAAGCGGGTGTGGCTATATTAATATCTAACAAAATTGATTTCAAACTAAAATCAATCAGAAGATATGGAGAAGGACACTTTATACTTATAACAGGAACAATTCATCAGGATGAAGTCTCAATCTTGAATATCTATGCCACTAATATAAAAGTGCCCACATATGTAAAAGAAACATTACTAGAACTCAAAGCACACATCAAACCCCACACACTAATAGTAGGGGATTTCAACACTCCTCTCTCACCAATGGACAGGTCAACCAGACAGAAACTTAACAGAGAAATAAGAAAACTAACAGAAGTAATGAATCAAATGGACTTAACAGACATCTGTAGAACATTCCACCCAAATAGGAAGGAATATACCTTCTTCTCAGCATCTCATGGAACCCTCTCGAAAACTGATCACATAATTGGTAACAAAGCAAACATCCACAGATACAAAAAATTTTTAGTAACTACCTGTGTCTTATTAGATCATCATGGAATAAAGTTAGAATTTAACAATAATTCTACCCCCAGAAAGCCTACAAACTCATGGAAACTGAACAGTCAACTACTGAACCACCCCTGGGTCAAGAAAGAAATAAAGAAATTAAAGTCTTCCTTGAATTCAACAAAAATAAAGGCACAACATACCCAAACCTATGGGACACTATGAAAGCAGTGCTAAGTGGAAAGTTCATAGCACTAAGTACCCACACAAAGAAAACGGAGAAAGCTCACATTAGAGACTTAACAGCACACCTAAAAGCTCTGGAAAAAAAAAAGAAGCAGACTCACCCAGGAGGAGTAGAAGACTGGAAATAATCAAACTGAGGGCTGAAATCAA
Organism: Ondatra zibethicus; assembly: GCA_004026605.1. Taxonomy (NCBI): domain Eukaryota; kingdom Metazoa; phylum Chordata; class Mammalia; order Rodentia; family Cricetidae; genus Ondatra; species Ondatra zibethicus. The sequence goes on from PVIU01000833.1 coordinate 123,656, forward strand.
CAAAATAGAAACACAGAAAACAATCCAAAGAATCAATGAAACAAAGAGATGGGACTTTGAGAAAATCAACAAGATTGACAAACTCCTATCCAAACTAATCAAAATGCAGAGAGAGGACATGCAAATTAACATGATCAGAAATGAAAAGGGGGACATAACAACAGACACTGAGGAAATTTAGAGAATCATTAAGTCTTACTACAAAAGTCTGTATGCCAAAAAATTGGAAATGTAAAAGAAATGGACATTTTTAAGATAAGTACCATATACCAAAATTAAATCAAGACCAGGTGAACAATTTAAATAGACCTATAAGTCACAAGGAAATAGAAGCTGTCATCAAAAACCTCCCAACCAAAAAAAGCCCAGGACCAGATGGTTTTAATGCAGAATTCTATCAGAACTTCAAAGAAGAGCTAATACCTATACTCCTTAATGTGTTTCACATGATAGAAACAGAAGAGTCATTGCCAAACTCTTTTTATGAAGCTACAGTTACCCTGATACCAAAACCACACAAAGACTCAACCAAGAAAGAGAATTACAGACCAATTTCACTCATGAACATCGATGCAAAAATTTTCAATAAAATACTGGCAAACTGAATCCAAGAACACATCAAAAAAATTATCCACTATGATCAAGTAGGCTTCATCCCAGAGATGCAGGGCTGGTTGAACATACAAAAGCCTATCCATGTAATCCATCATATAAGTAAACTGAAAGAAAAAACCATATGATCATTTCATTAGATGCTGAAAAAGCATTTGATAAAATTCAACACGCCTTTGAGAGATTAGGGATAGAAGGATCATACCTAAATATAATAAAAGCAATATATGGCAAGCCAACAGCTAACATCAAATTAAATGGAGAGAAACTCAAAACCATTCCACTAAAATCAGGAACAAGACAAGGCTGTCCACTCTCTCCATATCTCTTCAATATAGTGCCTGAACTTCTAGCAATAGCAATAAGACAACATAAGGAGATCAAGGGGATTCGAATTAGAAAGGAAGAAGTCAAACTTTTGTTATTTGCAGATGATATGATAGTGTACATAAGTGACCCCAAAAATTCTACCAAAGAACACCTACAGCTGAAAAATACCTTCAGTGATGTGAAAGGATACAAGATCAACTCAAAAAAATCAGTAGCCCTCCTGTACACAAAGGATAAAGAAGCGAAGAGGGAAATCAGAGAAACATCACCTTTCACGATAGCCACAAATAGCATAAAGTGTCTTGGGGAAACACTAACCAAGGAAGTAAAAGATCTATTTTTTAAGAACTTTAAGGCTTTGAAGAAAGAAATTGAAGAGGATACCAGAAAATGGAAGGATCTTCCATGCTCTTGGATTGGTAGGATCAACATAGTAAAAATGGCAATTCTACCAAAGGCAATCTATAGATTCAATGCAATCCCCATCAAAATCCCAACAAAATTCTTTGCAGACATTGAGAGAACAATAATCAACTTTATATGGAAAACCAAAAAACCCAGGATAGCCAAAACAATCCTATACAATAAAGGTACTAGTTAGCCACAGAGATTGGATGGTGGTGGTGCATGCCTTTAATCCCAGCACTATAGAGGAATATAGGACAGGAGGAGACAGGAACTCGCTCTCTTTTCAGCCTGAAGATTTTGTAGTGGTTGGCTGCTTTGCTTCTCTGAACCCCAATATCTGTTACTGGGTTTTTATTAGTGATGCTACAGTGGTTCTTTACACATTATAGCTGTAATTATAATTATACATTGTTCCCCAACTCCACTTCCTGCCTGCACTCTGCTTCCTGATTGAGAAGGTCACCTGTCCCATGCCTTCCTTGTCACGGTGAACCATACACCCTGAAGTATTTCTTGCCAGGTATTTGGTTGCAGTGGGTGAAGGGACACTAGCCCACTAGAGCATGTGGCTCTGGCAGGTCATACCTTTCTCCCCCATTCCTTCTGCCTTGCTAGAAATTTGTTAGATAACTTCCTAAAGCTAGTTACCAAAGTCAATATTCCCTTATTTGGCCACTTCTTCCTCCTGAGGCTGACTACCAAAGTCCAGCAATCAGAAGCCCCCTTTGGCTCACTTAATTAACATGCCCAATTAAAATTAAACACTTCGTCTTAACATGGGGTTTCCCATTTTGCCTTTATAAACTGCCATTTGCCTATGTGTCTTGTCTGTCTCCTCTATCCAGAGGAAGTCCTTTCCCTTGTCCCCTTCCTCTACCTCCTTTACCACTGCATCCTACATTATCCTAATCCAGACCGCCCCTTCTTCTCCTCTTAAAAATTTTATCTGCAAGGCCATTTGCTGCTGTTTTCCCTGCCTGCGTCAGAAAGCAGCCACTTTAACTTTTTCTTCCAGTTTAATAAAGTATCTCTCTTCAAAAACAGATGTTTGGGTGTGGTCTGTGCCTAATCAGGGGTCTGGAAGGGAGCCCCCGCTGTGCAGGAGTCCCCTTCAAGAACAAAAGAAAGTGGGAATATGGCTGACAAGCCTCCAGCAGATCTTTTGCTCACCTGCTACAAATAGAAACATTGCTTTTAAATAATGTAATATTTTTCTAGCTGTAAGTCATACAGTTCACTTTTAATGTGAAAAATCCATAAAAGTTAAAAAATAATTTGACTAATATTTTAAAAGTAGAATAACAAAGGTTACTCTGGTAGTATTAGTGGCTGTATTCTTTTGTGGTCTGTGTGTGCACTGTTGTTATCTATTTTGGTATATATTTCATACATATATAATTTAAGACTTCTAAAACTCACACACATATTTATGATCACAGAGTCAGTATCATATATAGTTTTCTGTCCCAATCTTTAAAAAGTTACTGGTGTATCAGAAGTGTTTTCCCATGTCATCAAAAGCTCTTTGTAAATGTATTTAATAGCAGTATAACATTCTATTTTGTAGCCATGTTGCAATTGGATATAAGCCTTTCGTGTACTCGGGCTGTTTCCTGTGTCCCAGTATTGAGAATGATATCATGATGAACTGCTTTGTGTATACATCTGTGTGTTTGTTTTTGATGACTTCCTTAGGACCCATTCATGGAAGTGAAAATTACTGATTCAAAGGGGATGAACGTTTTCAGAGCTCAAGACAGATACTTACAAATGCCGTTCTTTAGCAAACAATGCTGCCACCAGCAGTTATGAAAATATACGTGTTCCTCCGCCTCACAGCATTGATTCTGATGGCACTAAAAACCCTTGTGGCTGGTGACTCTAAGAGCATGCTTTATCATTTCTTTGTTTAATGCTGGGTCGGAATTTTCTCGTCTGTTTTTGTGTATTTCCACTTCATTTTCATGAAGAACTTCTTGGTGTTATTCGTCCATGTTCCATCATTAGTGGACTTTTTTCTTTTTTAATATTTATTTTGCCTCTTTGAATGTATGTCTGTGTATCACATACATGATTGTACCCACTGAGGCCAGAGGGAGTTGGATCTACTGGAGCTGGAGTTACAGACAGCTGTGAGCCACCAGGTGGGTGCTGTAAATTAAACACGGATCCTCTGGGAGAGGAGCCAATGCTCTTACCCACTAAGCCAACTCCAGTCCCATCCTCATTTCTCAGGCTATATAATAAATATTTGCTTCCTTCTTTCTGTTTTTTTTTCCTTCCTCAATGTGGCTCTACCCTTTTGTACTCCCATGGGGTTCCCATTGTTTCCTCTTGCAGATGGTGGACACTTGGGGTCATAGTTACGATTTTGTTCTGGACATTCGGAAGGGTGTATAGTACCCGCTAGTTGTGGTTTAACTCTGTGTTGCTGTGCTGGCTAACTTGACAAAAGCCAGGAGGGAGCTCCAATTGAGAAAATGCCTCTATAAGATTCAGTTGTAGGGCATTTTCTTAATTGGTGATTCATGGGGGAAGGCTCAACCCATTGTGGGTGGTGACAACCCTGGTGGTCCGGGGCTCATGAAGAAAGCAGGATCAGCAAGCAAGAGGAGCAAGCCAGTAGGCAGCACCCTCCATGGCCTCTGCTTCAGCTCCTGCCTCCGGGTTTCTGCCCTGTTTGAGTTCCTGTCCTGACGCCCTTCATTGACGAGGTACAATGTGGAAGCTTTAGCAAAGAAACCCTTTCTTCCCCAACCTGTTTTTGGTCATGGTGTTTAACCGCCGCAGTAGTAACGCTACCTACGACAATTGCCCAAAAGACTACTGTCGCTGATTGGGTTCAGATGTTTATTCCCCCACCTGTGTTTTCTTTGTTTAGATTCTTTGGAATTACTTGTTCATCGCTATATTTGCTTATTGAGTGTTGAGGGTTTATTTATTCTTAATACACTTCTCTCCTTCCTGGGCAAGCTGCAAATGTTTTCTTGAAACTTGTGCCTGCATTTACATTCCGTAAACTATTTTTGCAGCAAGGCTTTGGTGTTGGAGAGGTGTGATTTATTGTGTTTTTACTTAACGGACTCTGCCTTTGGGGTTGTACCTATGAACTCCTTGATACAGGATCCCAATAATGATCTCATTTGTTTTCATCTGGAAGTTTTATGCTCTTAGGCTGTTCGTTTAAGCCTATAATCCATTTGGAGTAAAAATTTATGTAATATGAAATACATTTGAAAGTCAACTTCTTTGCTTATGGATATATCCAGAAGTGTTTGAAAATGTTATCCTTTCTTCTAAGCCTTTGTGACTTTGTAAATGATGAATCGAATATATTTGTGTGGGTCTATTACTGAACTCGCTTCTGTTTTCTTGATTATGTATCTAACCATTCACCATTATTATACCATTCCTGATTGTGCATGTCAAGTAATCTTAAAACCAGCTAACGTGAAACTTCTGCTCCCATTTTCAAATTTGTTTTGACCATTCTATTGCCTTTTTTCCCCCCACATAAATAATGGAAGTCCTTTGTGGTATTCTCAGAAGATCACTATTAGATATGCATAGGCTTAGCATTTGTCCCATGACCAGGGTGGGAAAAACTGACATCTTAATATTGTATCTTTCTTAGATTTGTGTGTGTGTGTGTGTGTGTGTGCATGTGCCACATGTGTGCAGGTGCCTGTGGAGGCCAGAGAGGGTATCAGATACTCTAGAGCTTGAATTATAAATGATTGTGAACTACCTAATGTGTATACTAGTCCTGAAACTGGGTTCTCTGGAAAAAGCAGCAAGCACTCTTAACTGCTGAGTCATTTTTCTAGCTCCAAATAGTGTATCTTTAGTCTGTAAAAAGGGAATATATATCAATTTATTTGGATCTTATTTGACTTTTTCTTCAGGTATTGTTATATTCTAAATTCAAAGCCTACACATTTTTAATTAGACTTACACCTACAAATCTCACACTTTTTGCTAAACAATATTTTGTCTAATATTTTTGATTTCCAGTTGTTCATTGCTACTGTATAGAAACATGATTAATAGTTGCATATTGATCTGACATTCTAGGACTTTGTTAATCTGCCTTTAACATCTTCTATAAAGACTATCATCTCTGAATGAAAACAATTGTATTTTTTTCTTACTTCAATACACTATGAATTTTCACAATGTTCAATAGGAAGCTGGGAGGGAACATCCTTCCTTTGTTCCTTGTCTTGGGGGAAGGCATTAAATCTTCCACTCTTAAGTATGTTTGGTACAGGTGTTCCATGGACGTACTTTATCAGATTAAAGAAGTGTCCTTCTGTTCCTAGCTTGTTGCCAGTTTCTATCAAACACTGACTGAGCTTTGCCTGACTCTTTCGCTGCCTCCGTTGATACGAACATATGGGTTTACTTAACCTGTGAATCTGGTGAATGGCACTGATTGATTTGTGCATTAGGAGTGCATCTTGTGTTCCCAGAATAAGCTGCATTTGACTGCAAAATATTCAACTTTGCATGTATTGTTAGGTTTGATTTGTTAACTACTGATAATTCTTTTATTTTTCTACTTTTCCAGTGTTTTAAAATATTTCAATTTTTAAAAGCCTCCTATACATATATATTGTATTTTAAACACAGATCTCTTTCTTCATTCCCTACTTCCTCCCTCCTTTTTTTTGTCTCTATCGCCTCCCATTAGTCTCCTTGTTCACCTAGACAATTTCACTTTTTTTTTTACTATATTCACACATGCTTTTGTGTAGCTTTATGAAATCTAGGACCCACATACTGTGTTTGTCTTTCTGAGACAGACTGTACTTGTCTACTTGATTACTCAGTTACATCCATTTTCCTGCACACGGCAAAACGTCATTGTTCTTTATGGTTGAAGCAATTCCACTGTGGAAAGACACCATATTTTCCTTACCCAGCCTTCTGTTGTTGGAAGGCTCGTTCCATTGCTTTGCTATTTTGTGAATGGCTTGCACTGAGCATTGAAGAATATGGCAAACATCTGTATGACTTGTTACTGAGTTAGCTTTCTCATTGCTGTGACAATATACCTAACCTGAAGCAAATAAAGGGGTGAAAGAGTTATGCTCTGTAATTCAAAATGATATGGTCCATGGGGCAGGGAAAGCAATACGGTGAAGCCATAATTAATAAAACTCAGAGAGAGAAATTGGGGTTCAACCTGAAGATCTGAAAAGCAAAACAGCGAGCCATTGGCTCTTACCTGGACCTCAGTCTGAAATGGTGTTCCTGCCTCCAGGAATCTCAGAATGAGTCTGTGTCTGAGAGCTGTCTCCTCACATTTTATAATCCTTTCTAGTTCTGGGACCAAAGGCGTGCACCACTGGGATTGAAGGCATGCACCACCTGGTTTCTATAACAAACTAGTGTGGCTACTGGGATTAAAGATTTGTGTTACCACTGCTAGGTAGTAAGGCTGACCAGTTGGGCTGTTTTACTCTCTGATCGTCAGGCAAGCTTTATTTATTAAAATACAAGTGGAATGCCACTACATTACATTATTAAAACTTGTGGAGGTTTTCTGTAAAGGTCTCTGCTTAGTGTAAAGGAATCTTTGCTATGAGAGGTAAGAGTAAGGGAGCCACACTTACGGGTGGGTGTAAGAATAAGCTACAGACTACAGCTAAGAATGGGATGGTCTAGGAAAGTGACTGCAGTAGATTGTCTTCTCGTATCCACAATAGCACTAAGCCCAGGCACTTGTCTAGGTTTCTAGTAGCAGGGCCTAGTTTCCCTCCTATAGAGTGGGCCTTCTGCAAAATTAGACAGCTACTGGATACTGCCAAAATACGAGTGACACCATTCCACCTTTAGGGATAGCTTGCCAAGCTGGTCACTCTTATAGTTTGCAGCTGGATGGATTATTGAAGTTATGCCGCTCAGAGTGGCAGTGCTATCCAAAAGAGCCATAGACTGTATCTAATAAAATCCTACTATTGGGCATGAGAAACCTCCTCTGAGTTGTTGGTCAGGGTAGCCAAATGACTCTCCACAGAATAGGGTATTGCTGTTGCCCTCTGTCACCTCTCAGAGGTTGAGGGTAAGCCTATAAAGACACCACACGCTTTAAACACAGGACTTAGTAGGGTTGAGCTGGATCTTTCCTGCAAGCCTTCCTACTGCAGTCTGCTTTCATAGTTCCATGAAAGACAAAGGTCTCTTCATATTGATTAAGAACAACACATAAAAAGGACATTATAATTCTAAATATACGCACAGTAAATGTGAAAGGGGTACCTAATTTTATAAAACAAATACCACTAGATATAAAGTCACAGATTACCCCAACACTGTGATAATGGGAGATTCAATACTCCACTATCACCAACTGGCAAGTCAACAGAGAAACACCTGAATTAAACGACACCACACATCAAATTGATTTAACAGACATCTTCAGAAAATTCTACCCAAACACTACAGAATACACACTGTTTTCAGAAGCCCACGGAATATTCTCTAAAACTAAATCATATATAAGGACACAAAGCAAATCTGACAAATATATAAAAGTTGAAGTAATTTCTTGCAATCTGATTATAGCAGAACAAAACTACAAATAAAGAGCAAGGGAAACTCTAGAACAAACACAAACCCATGGATTCTAAGCAGCACATCTCAAACAGGGAAAAATCAAAATGCAAATGAAAAATTTCACAGAATCAAATAAAAACGAAAACAAAATACCAAAGCTTATATGATACAATGAAAATTATCCTAAGAGGGAAGTTTATAAATACCTGCACTAAGAAATTAAAGAAAACCCAAATAAATAACTTAATAATGTACCTTAGGGCCTTGGACAAACAACAAGCCAAATACAAAATCAGTAGAAAGAAATAACTAAGATCAGGACAGAAATCAATTAAATGGCAACAAAAATAATTATGAAGAATCAATGAAACAGTGAGTTAGTATTTTGAAAACCAAGACTGACAAAACCTTAGCCAACCTAATCAAGAGAGAGAAAGAGAAGACCCAAATTAGTAAAATTAGAGATGAAAGGAGGTACATTATGACAGATATGATGAAATTAGAAAATTATTAGGATATACCTTAAAAACTTACAGTACACTAAACTGGAAAGTCTAAAATACACAGACAAATTTCTGGATGATAGTGACTTGCCAAAATTAAACCCAAGTGAGATAAGTAACTTAAACAGATTACAGTAAATAACAAAATTGAAGCAAAAAGAAAAAAAAATTAACCTCCTAAATGAAAAAGACCAGGTTGAGATAGAATCACTGCTGAATTCTGCCAGTCATTCAAATAATTATCAAAGGTTCCTTTCAAACTATTCCATAATAGAAAGAAACAATACCAAACCTTTTTTTTAGGAGACTAGAATTACTCTAACACCAAAACTAGAGAAAGACACAAAACAAAGACAAAAGAAAACTATAGGCCAATCTCCCTGATAAACATAAACACAAAAATTCTGAATAAAATGCCTGCAAACTAATTCAAGAGCCTATCAAACAAGATCATTCATTTGTTGATCACCCTCCTCCCCTAACACAGCTAGTTTTGCTGGGTATAGTAGTCTAAGTTGGCCTTTGTTGTCTTCTAGAATTTGAAATAAGTCATTCCAAGCTCACCTCGATTTTAAAATTTCTCTTGTCAAGTATATTTTCACTCTGGTGGTCTTTCTCTCTTTTTACTAACACTGTATTTTATTTTCTATATTTAGTGGCTTAATTATGTAATGGGGAAAGTCTTTTTCAGGTCTTATCTGTTTGGTGTTCTAATTCCCTTCTATCTGAATTGGTGTCTTTATCCAAATTGGGGGGGAATTTTTCTGATATGGTTTTGTTGAAGTTTTCTATGACTTTAGAATAAAATTATTTTCCTTTTTTGATGCTTAAGGTCTTATATTTAGTTTATATATCTCAAGCATTCCACTCACACTTACATGTTACTTTATTTTTTTTGTTTGCTATTCCAATCCCTCCACCTTCTTTTCAAGCTCAGATAATATGTGTCCCCCTTGATCTATTCTTTTGGTGAGGTCTTCCATGGAGCTTTATATTTGACTTGGTATGTTTTTTATTTCCACTATTTCTGTTTTTTTAAGTGCTTCTCTTCTTTGATGAATTTCTCTTTTGTAGCTTGTATTGATTTTCTCATTTCATTCAGCTGTTTGTGTTTCCTTGAAGTTCATAAGGAAGATTTTGTTGTCTTTGATTTTTTGAACATGTTCATAATCATTATTTTGAGCTTTTTCTTTTTGTCTGAGATTCCTCCACATTACTGTGGGATGAATAGATTCTGGAGAAGTTATGTTCCTGTGGCTTCTCAGAATACTTGTGTTCTTTGGATTCTAACTTGTGCAACCAGAGTCAGGTCATTGGTTTATTTATTTAAAAGTCTCCTTATTCATTCATTGCAAGTATTTGTGCTTTACAAGACATCTTAGGCTATGGTAGGGTTGCAGTGTATTTTCTCACTGCTAACCTGGTGGTCAGGACACAAGGTTCAAATGTTAGTACTTGCCTTTAATGAGTGCATTACCTGCAATACCAATCACTATCAATGCATGGGTCTACTATGAAAGTATAGTACCAGTCAAATAAAAACTTATCACCCCTTAAATTCTATTCATTTTAGGAAGTAAAGGAACACTGATATTTGTGTATGCACAGACTGTGGATATGCATGAAAGGAAAGAAAAGAAAAAGAAAACATGGTAACACATGATAAGTATTGGGCTTACAGGTAAACAGACCTAGAAAAGGAACAATAGGGACAAAGGAGAGGGAGATGAAGCATTGTTAGCTAAAGAGTGCCTGAAAGGGGTCAGGTAAAGGTATAGAGTCAAAAGCCCTATGATATTCCCTGCTTTAAGTAGGCAGAGATACAGAGACTGTTCCGACCAGGCCAGCCTGTGCTCTTTGGAAGTGAAAGGTGAACAAAGAAACGAGTGGGGGATAGGGCTTGAGTAGTGGAGTGGTTTGCTAAACTTCAGGTGCTGAACATACTTATGGGCATTCCTCCAGGTGACTGTTTGCTAGTGCAGCCCCATCTCTTGCTCCAGTCCACTCTCCATGACTGGTCTTCATCAACCTGGCTCGTTTCTGGAATTCCCAATGTTGTTCTTGTACACAGTTCACTGGTGGAGATCACACAGATCTGCAAGGTCAGCAGTAGCAGGGCCAAGGCCGGGGGCAGTCAGGGTGAGAGGGCCAAGGTGTACAGGCTCTGTCTGTAAATAGGCAGGTGAGGCTAGTGCTGTTGTAAACAGGGATAAACAGTGGGACTGGAGCCAAAGTGAGCAGGCTGCTGTCATTGAGATGGCTTGGAGCCATGCCAAGCAGGGTGCAGTTACAAAGTTGACAGTGAGTGTGATATGGAGCATATGGGTACCATGGTGGAGTCCCCTAAAGGGTCCCTTCACAGTTGAAGTTCATTAATGCCTCCCCTCTTGCAGGAAATTTCCTTTCTACCATGGTTAAGACTGTCCCACAGAGTGGCTCTGGTCACCTTGGCTGTGTCAACGGTAGTAGTGGTGGCAGCAGGGGTGGGTTTTCAGGTCCATTCCTAGCAGAAGTTCGCTGGCAAGTGGGGTGAAGAGTATTCGGTGGGATGTGGATGTGGCAGGAACAGCTGACTCAGCAGTAGTTATAGTAGCCCCCGTCTTTCTCCTCCCGTTAATTATATTGCACACCTGAAGCTGCAGCTCCCAATCTGCAACGTTGCCTAGAAGCCAACAGGTTTAAACTTTTAGAAGTTTGTTTCCCTGTTAACTGGATTCAATGGTGCATGCAAAACAGAATTCACTGTGGTCAGGTAGGATTTATCCCTGGGATGCAAAGATAGTTTAATATATACATAAATGTGACATACTACCTCAACAAAATGAAGAAGTGCAATGCGATGCTCTTGACGGATGCAAGACAATCATTTAGCAGAATCCACAGCCTTCCAGGAGAAAAACTATCAACAGATGAGGTTCAGAAGGGCTATGTCTCAATGCAGTGAAGACATATGTAAAAAGTCTGCAGGGAGGGTCATCTTCATTGGTAAAAAGCAAAGTATTTCCTCTAAGATCAAGGACACGTCAAGGATGTTCACTCTCATCCCTTTCTCATGTAATATTGAGGGTTAGCCATAGAAATCATACAAGAAAATGGGCAAAAGAGGTCACTTAATAGGCAATGGAGGAATGAAATTGTCTCCATTTGTTGACAGTATGGTCTTATATATAGGAAACCCTAAAAAAAGACTTCATGAAAATGTGTGAGAACAGATAAATTCAGTGAAGTTTCAGGATACAAAAATCAACATGCAAAAATCAATGGTACGTTCTTTTGAAATGTGTGAACATGTAGACAATGGTCACATTTCCAAGAGCAGCAGTGGAGAATAAACTTGATTACATTCAATGGAATAGAAAGGTGTGTGTATTGAAAACAACCAAACCCGAGGAAGTTAAAGAACACAAAAGAAAATGGAAAGAGAACCTGTACTCGTGAATTGAAAAACAATTTGTGCTCATCCACTGTTAAGATCGCCACTGTACCCAAAGTAGGCTACAAACGCAATGAAATTCCTACAAAAATTCCAGAGTTGTTTTCCACAGAAGTAGAAACAGTCTCTCAATACACAAGGACTCAAAAAAGATCTCAAATGCTTCAAATAATTTTGAGCAAGAACCAATCTGGAAGCTCCACACTTCTGTTTTCCTTTTGAAAAATGACTGTGTTATTATTTTTAAACAATAAATTAAAACTTTGTTGTAAAGAGCTTGAAAATACATTTTAAAACATAGATACTGTAATCAATATGGCATAGCAGTGATGTCTGTAATCAATATAGCATTACCGTGACGTATGAACAGATACACCATGTTACACCAGTGTGGTAATCTGAATGTAATTGGTCCCCATATGCTCATAGGGAGTGGCACAATTGGGAGGTGTGGTCTTGTTGGAGTGTGTCACTGTAGGGCAGGCTTTAGGGTCTCAAGCTTCCCTCAGTGCGACAGACAGACCATTTCCTGTTGCCTTTTGATGAAAATGTAGCCAACACCATGTCTGCCTGCCCGCCTCCATGTTCCCTGCCATGATGATGATGGGCTGAACCTCTGAAACTGTAAGTGAGCCACCCTAAAGAAGTGTTTTCCTTTTTAAGAGTCGCCATGGCCATGGAGTCTCTTCACAGCAATAGAAACCCTAGATAAGACAGCCACTCGGCTTTTAAAAGGAGGCTATTTTGTCATTTGAATCAGCATGTGTAAACCTGGAAGATACTAAGTGCTAAGAAAAATAAGTCATGCAGAGGACAGACACTACCTCTGTTGACGTGGCATCTGAGAGTGGAAGACTCATAGGTGGAGAATAGAAGAGCAGTTACCTGATGCTGGGACAGGGAAGAGAGGGAGGGAATAGGGAATTTATTGTTCAGAGGTTAGGAATGTTCAGTAAGAGAGCAGACATAAATTCGGTATTTAGGGCAGAGCACGTGACTCTGGTCAATGACACTGTATGTTTCAAAGTGGTTGTCATTATAAAGGTCTTGGAGAGATCAGGGATACAAGGGACATACCTAAAATTAATAAAAAAAAAACAGTATACAGCAAGCTGATTGACAACATCAAATTAAATGGAGAGAAATTCAAAGCAATTCCACTAAAATCAGGAACAAGACAAGGTTGTCCAGTTTCTCTATACCTATTTAATATAGTATTTGAAGTTCTAGCTAGAGTAGTAAGAAAACTAAAGGAGATCAAAGGAATAAAAATCAGAAAAGAAGAAATCAAGGTATCATTATTCTCAGATGATATATTATACATAAGAAACACCAAAAATTCTGTCAGGGAACTCCTACAGCTGATAAACTCCTTTAGTCAAGTAGCAGGATATAAGATTAATTAAAAAAATCAGTAGCTTACCTATATACAAATGATAAATGGACTGAGAAAGAAATCAGGGAATCAATACCCTGTACAATAGCCTCAAATAATGTAAAATATCTTGGTGTAACGCTAACCAAGCAAGTGACAGACCTGTATGATAGGAACTTCAAGTCTTTGAAAAAAGACATTGGATATCAGAAGATGGAAAGATCTCCCATGCTCATGGTTCAGTAGGACTAACATAGTAAAAACGGCAGTCTTACCGAAAGCAATCCACAAATTCAATGCAATCCCCATTAAACTCCCAACACAATTCTTCACAGACCTTGAACGAACAATACTCAACTTCATATGGGAAAGCAAAAAACCCAGGACAGCCAAAACAATCCTGTACAATAGAGGAGCTTCTTTCAGCTTCACCATAGTCACAGTGGCTGTGCTTTAAGCTACTGGCAGCCTGGCCACCAAGGCCATAGCCTGGGAGGAATTCTGTTCCCCAGACAACAGCTCAGTTGCTGCACTAAAGGTGGTTCTACCTAAATCTCTATAATAAAATTATATAAAGTCATAATAAAACTCCCAAAGACTAGGGCAAAACCTGTGAGCTCAAAGAATTAGAGTAGCAACAGACTAACTTTCTCTTTGCTGGTATCCCAGAATCCACTCCCTTCTTCACTGCCCCAACAAAAAAAAAAACAAACAAATAAACAAAGAAAACAAAAAACACCCAGTTTTCTCCCTGCTACTTCCAGTTAACCAGTGGCTAACCCTGCTTGTCTGGGCCCAGGTTAATTTTATTTAAATTGTTTAATTAATTATTTATTTAATTAAATTTTATGCAAATACAACAAATCTTTACATAGTTAACAAATGCAGCATGAAGAAATGCAACACGTTTTTGTCTGGTTAAAAAAAAATTCCACAACAAGAGCTTCCAGAGGTATCATCATCCCTGATTTCAAGCTCTATTATAGAGCTATAGTAATAAAAATCACATGGTACTGGCTTAAGAACATACTGCTGGATTAATGGAATCAAATCAAAGAGACAGACATAAACCTAATTTTAGACAAAGAAACCACAATTATACAATGGAAAAAAAGAAAGCATCATCAACAAATGGTGCTGGTATGTTTGGATGTTGGCATGCAGAAGAATACAAATAGATTTATATCTCTCACCATACAGAAAAGTCAAGTCCAAGTTGATCAAAGACCTCAACATAAATCCAGATACACTGAACTCTGACAGAAGAGAAAGTGGGAAACAGGCTTGAACTCAATGGCATAGGAGAAAACTTCCTGAACAGGACACCAAAAGTGGGGACACCAAGATCAACAATTAATAAAAGGAACCTCATGAAACTGAACATTTTCTGTAAGGCAAAGAACACTGTCAATAGGAAAAAACAGCAGCCTACAGAATGGGAAAAGATCTTCTCCAACTCCACATCTGACAGAGGGCTGATTTTCAAAATATATGAAGAACTAAAGAAACTAGACCTCAACAAACCAAATAATTCAATTTAAAAATGGGGTGCAGATCTAAACAGAGAATTCTCAATAGAGAAATCTCAAATGGCTGAGAAACACTTAAATGTTCAACCTCTTTATCCATCAGGGAAATGCAAAGCAAAATGAATCTTACACCTGTCAGAATGGCTAAGATCAAAACCACAAGTGACAGCTCATGCTGGAGAGGATGTGGAGCAAGGGGAACACTCCTCCACTGCTGGTGGGAGTGCAAACTTGTACAGCCACTTTAGAGATCAATATGATGGTTTCTCAGAAATCTAGGAATCAATCTACCCCAAGACTCACTTATACCACTCTTACGCATATACCCAAAAGATGCTCAATTATGCCTCAAGGACACTTACTTGCTCAACTATGTTCATAGCAGCTTTATTTGTAATAGCCAGAACCTGCAAACAACCTAGATGTCACTCATCCAAGGAATGGATAAAGAAAATGTGGCACTTTCACACAATGGAGTATTACTCAGCTATTAAAAACAATGACATCATGAAATTTACAGGCAAAGGGATGGGAAAAAATCATCCTGAGTGAGGTAGCCCAGACCCAGAAAGACAAATATGGTACATAGTCACTCATAAGTAGACATTAGCTGTAAAGTAAAGGATAGCTATGCTATAATCCACAGACCCAGAGAGACTAGATACCAAGGAGAACTAAAGTGGGGGGTGGGAATGCCAGAATCTCTTTGGAAAGGGGCAATAGAATAGATTTCATGAGTGGACTGTGGGCAGGTGGGGTGGGAACATGATCAGTCAGCTGGGGTTGAGGGGTTGGAGGGGAAGAGTACTGAAAGAGATTACTGGAAAGCAGGGAGGCATTTTATGGACAGGTAAACCTGGCACAAGGGAATTTTCCAGGAATCTACAAGGATGGCCCCAGTTAAGATTCCTAATAATAGCAGATACACAACCTGAACTGACTGACCATTACCTATGATCAGGCAAGACTTCCAGTGGATGGACTGGGACACCAACCCAGCCACATAACCTTCAATTTGTAATCTGTCCTGCCTATGGGTTGTGCTGGGATTGGTGCCTAGCCCAATTGTCATCTTAGAGGCTTCATCTAGCAACTGATGGAAATGAAAGGGATGCAGACCCACAGCCAAACATTAGGTGGAGCTCAGGGAATCCTGAAGGCAAAGGGGAGAAAGGATCATAGGAAACAGAGGGGTCAAAGATTCAACTAACCTATGTTCCCAGGGGCTCACAGAGACTAAGTCAACAACCAGGGAACCTGTATGGGACTGACCTAGGACTCGGCAAGGATGTTACAGTCGTGTACTTTGGGCCTCTTGTGGGACTCCTAACAGTGGGAGCAGGGGCTGTCTCTGACTCTTTTACAGGACTCTGGGACCCTACTCCTCATACTGGGTTGCTTTGCCCAGCCTTAATACATGGGGAGGTGTTTAATGTTTCTGCACCTTGATAAGCCATGTTTTGCTGATATCCACGGACCTGCCCTTTCCCAAACAGAAACGGAGTGGGAGTGGATTGGGGGATGGGAACAGAGTAGGGGGAGTGAGGGTAAGAAACTGGGAGTGGAGGAGGGAGGAGAAACTGTGGCAGGGATGTAAAATACATAAATTTTAAAAAATGATTTAAAAAGGAATAGAAAGCAATAAAAACAAGCAAAAACCATCACCGCCATCACCAACAAAACCGACAAAATGACTGGCCTCAAATGTCTCACAAAAATGATAGATAAGATGATGGATATGCTAATTACCCTCAGTCATTCTTTCTCAGTCATATATATGTACATATGTACACATATGTATGTATATATATCTATGTGTAAGTATTTATATATATGTATATACATACATGTATATAAACGCATGCACATGTACATATATATGCTTCAAGCTATATATAGTCATAGTTCATCTAAAAATATAAAAAATTGATAGGTCGTTTTGCTTATAAAAACAGTTGTCATTTCTTTTTCACTTCAGACATACAGTGTGGATTGTTCTTCACTATCCTTTGGGTGTCTTAAGCTATCCATGGTCGTGTCCCTCTCTTTCATTCTTAAAACTGGGAGCCTGTGCGTTTCCATTTCTGTGCAATACTGCTAGAGGGAAATTTATTCCATTGATCTTTTCAAAGAATTGGCTTTCACTTATATTGATTTTGATGTTTTCTGGTATTTACTTTGTTTCAGCCCTTTTATCTTTATTATTTTCCTCATTTTAATTTCTTTATTTATTTTTTCCTCTTTCCCATAAATGCTCAAAGCAAATCTTATCTTACTTGTTTAGGGTCGATTTTTCTAACACAGTTTTTTTTATCATAAATTGTTTGCCATAACTCACAAACTCTGATGTGTTGTAGCTTCATTTCCTCAGAGCAAGTCTTTCTGAGCTTCTCCTGAGACTTTCTATTTCATCCGTGACCTACTTAGATGTGTGTTGCTTTACGTTTGAATATTTACATGGTTTCCAGCTGTACGTCTGTTAGTTTCGTCTGGTGTATACTTCTTCAGGGAGAGGGCGGATTAGATGCTGCCCCCTTGTGGCAGGGTGATGAGAAGAATCCCATTTGTAAAGAAGAGTCTTTCCCAAAGAGAAAGATTGGAAGAGGGGGCAACAGGGTTTGAAAGCGCAGAGAGTCACCCCTGCGGTGGGACAAGAAGCGTGAAGCTGCAGTTGCTGGGGGATGCTCTCCTGAGGGGAGGGGAAGTGGGAGCCTGCTCTGAAGGTTGGCCAGTCAGCCTTGAAGAGACCAGTGGTCTTGCCCATAGGGCTAGATATGGTTCCCATAAGCCTGCATCCAGCCAGGGATTCTGGTTAGAGCATGTCTGCTTTGTGAGATAAGTCAGTGATGGACGGTTCTCTTTTGTCTTTCCCCATGTGTCCAAAGACTGTGATCAGGTACCGTGTTTTAGAGAGAACCCATTGTTTAAGATGGAGTTAGACCAGTGCTCTGAGAACAAGAAGCAGTCCCGAAGCTGGGAGCCTGTGGTCAACACGCCACAGCCAAGAGTGGGAGACGGCTTCAGGGAACAGTTTACAGAGGGTCACACCCAACACCCTCGGGAAACTCAGGTGGTCAGAGGTCCAGCTGGGGCTGTGATGGGCACTGTGGTTGGTAGATCAGTCTCAGTTGCTATGAACTGAGCACTTCATCTAAGGAGAAATGTGGGCTCAGAGAGCTCCTAGCCTAAGATCAATGAGTGGCCCAACATTTTTCCTTTGTTTTTGAGATGCTGTGTTTGTTTTCATTTTTTTTTGGTTCTTTATTCTTATATTCTTTGACAGTTTCACTGTCAAATGTAATGGATTTTAGTCGTGAAAACCCCTATGGGCCCCTCATCCCCTCTCCCTCTTCCACTGAATCACTTCTTCCCAAGAAATCCCCCTTCTATTTTTTGTGTCTTTTTGTGTGTGGTCCACCAAGCAGGCTACCTTCGTGCTGCAAAGGTCACAAGAAACTGGGAGGCTCCAGCAGAGCCCTGGGCTTCCACAGCCTCATCCATGCAACAGGGAAGAGTAAGCCGTGTGGCTCCAACAGCGCAGATGTCAGCCTGCCTGTGCCTGTGTGGATCAGTGCTGTTTGCCTCTGCCGCCGCCACCACACTTGGAAGGCATCCCCAGGCTAGACCGTTCATTAATCTAGCGAACACAAACTGAGGAGCCTCGGGAGTATCTGCTGCAAAGATATCCAGACTGCAAAGCAAAATGTGGTCAGCAGAAGCTCCTGATGGGCAAGGCACAATCCTAAAAGGAAAGGAGCCCAGACAGGCATTCCACATCGTAGAAAGCACAGCAGCATTCAGTGGCAATGGTCCCTGCCCCAAACTGGCTGACTCCAGTTCAAAGCACCAGCAGGAGGTCGCTTCAACATTCACCTTTGTTTTCTGTGCCCTTATATTTCCAGTGTTTCTTAATAAACTATAGTTTTTGTAGTATTTTAACTTTATTATTTAAAACGATTTTATGTTTAGTTGTCTTCTTGCATTTCTATAACATACATTTGAAATAAAAGCAGGAGGTGGGGGCGGCACCTTGGAGAGGAGAAGGGAAAAGGGAGGTGTAGGGGAGCAATTATAAGAAATGCACAGTGATAGAGATATGTAAAAAATGCCACAGTGAAATCCATTACTTTTATACTATCTAAAGAATAAAAATCGAAACTGGTATATGTCTTAGGGTTTCTATTGCTGTAAAGAGACACCACGACCAATGCAATGCTTATAAAAGAAAACCATTTAATTAGGGTGGCTTACATATTTAGGAACGTAGTCTGTTTTCATCATGGTGTGACATGCTGGCATGCAGGCAGACATGGTGCTAGAGAAGAAGCATATCTTGACCTGCAGGCAGTGGTCTGAGACACTGGGTGTGGCTGGAGCATATATGAGATCTCAAAGCCCAACTGCACAGTGACACGCTTCCTCCAACAAGGCCACACTTCCTAATAGTGCCACTCCCTCTGGGGAGACACTTTCTTTCAAACCACCGCAGAATGTAAAACAGTTTCTGGGCTGGCGAGCTAGCTCAGTGGGCATTTGCCTTTAAATCTAGTGTTCAACATCCAGGACTGATAGGGTAGAAGAAAAGGACTGACTCCTGCATGTAACCCTCTGACCACCACATTGCGGTATACTCATGAACGCGCACACACATTAAATAAATAAACACCATAAAAATGTTGGAACAGTTTCAGATTTGTATTTTCCTATCGGGGGCTTGAAATCAGCAAAACCTGCAGAAATATTAAAGAAAACACTCGGGAATCTGAAACAGTTTTGGATGCAAACATTTTGGACAAAATATACACAGCCTATCATATTGTTAGGAAGCTTGACTGACTGTATAGTTCTTTCTTATTTATCAAGGCCCACCATGCTAAAGAACTATGATTAAAAGGTAATGGCCATTGCGTTGCTCAAAGCAGTGATCCATTCCTGGTGATTAAATGCATTAGCTCGTATCCTCACAGAGGGCTTTCAAAAGTTAATATCTTAAAATTTTTTTCAAGTTTGAGTCTTGAAGTAGTTAAGTACCTTTTCCAAAGTTATATGTCTATCAAAAGACATAAATAGATTTTAAATATAAATTCTTAAAAGGTGTCCAGAACACTCTGCTTTCAGAGAAGAGTGAAAAAGAACTTATTCTTGGGCATAAAGTATTCATAAGCTCATCTAAGATATAGTTGGAAAGTGGGGAGAAGCTTGAACACTCATTTTGTTTTGAATTTGAAATTTTATCTTAGAATTAGAAACAGCAACAAAGTAGGAAAGGCCTCCTTGGGACATTACGCTGCCCAAGGCCTGAGATTTGTAAAACTATTCCGAGAGATGTGAGCAAAGTCAGGCAAACTATGACACAAAAAATGAGATGGTAGTGTGTTATTCCTAGAGAGAACGCAAGGAACTCCATTTTCTAATAACTTTCCCCTTAGTAGAAGTGGGAACATGGCTGACAGATATTTCTCAACAAATTCCTCCCCGTGATTTTCCCACAGGGACGAATCTTGAGGACACCCATGTTGAGTGAAATGAAATGAGTACGTGCACAGAAGGGGAATTACCAGCTCACTTGAGAATCCATTTTCAGTTTCCTGAGGAAAACCAAACCATTTGCTGTAGTTGCCGCACCATGTTGTATTCCAACTTGGAGATCCCAAAGCATCCTGTTCTACACAACCGGTGTGATTTGGACATGGCTGGGTCCCCAGTGGCTCATGGGCTGGACTCTTGGGTCATGGTGTGACAGTGTTGGCTGTAGAACCTAGAGAGGGGTACAACCTAGTGAGTAGTGACCAGGTCGTTAGGGTCAATATTAGAAGAAAGCACCGTTTTGAATTGATATACACACAAGACTTACTCTTCATCACTGTAGAGGGTGGAAGCACAGCAGCAGCCGCCGCATTCACCTCCATCTCTATCTCCTTCTTCTCTTTCTTCTCTGTCTTCATTCCCCCTTCTCTTCCTCTTCCACTTCTTATTCTCATTCTGCTTCTTCTTTCCTCCTCTTCTTCAGTCGTCAATTCTTTCTCTTATTTCTCCTCCTCATTTGGGACAGAATCACACCATGCACCCCAGCCTGCCTTGAACCTACCGTGCTTCTCCTGCCTTGGCCTCCTGAGTACTGAGTTGTGGGGTATGCCACCATGCCCAGCTCTGGCTTCTTACTTTGTTCATTATATCTCTCCCTTTCAAACATAATCCACTAGGATACCACCCATGTGATATGGCAAAGAGGAGACTTCTGAGAGTCGATGCCATTATGCTTGGACTTTTAAAACCAAACTAAGTAAATGTATCTCTTTTCTGTATACATTACTCAGGTTAAAGCATTTTGCGAGAGCAATAAAAAACAGACTAATAAAACACCCTTATAATCACATTTTAAAAACAAAACCCTCTAAATGGACATTGAGTTGTAGCTCATTGTGACTTCTTTGTCATTACTATTTGTGTGTCATCTTTGAAGAAATGTAATTCAAGTCATTTGCGTATTCAGAGATCACGTTACTTATTTCTTGCTTTCTCTGTTGTGGGAATTCTTTATATATTCTAGATATTAGTTCTTTGTCATGATATATTTGCAGTGTTTTCTACCATTTCAAAGGTGGCCTTTTCTCTCTCTTGACCATGCTTTGATGCTCAGAAGTTTTAAATTTTAATGTAGCCCAGATAGAAGTGGCTCCTGAACTGTCTGTCCTTTTGTGACTGGTTCATCTCATAGATATCCTCAAGATTTACCTGTTTGTGAGCAACATGCATTTGGACACATATATTTTTATTACCTGGGAGGTTCGTAGTGTGAGCAAAAAAGCAAGCTGAATATATATATTCCCATTTCCTTCTGGGACCCTGATAGTTTCAGCTCATACCCTTAGGTCTTGGATACAGTTTGAGTTAACTTTTTAATGTGATGTGAAAAACTAACTTCAGGGGGGCTGGAGAGATGGCTCAGCGGTTAGGAGCATTGCCTGCTCTTCCAAAGGTCCTGAGTTCAATTCCCAGCAACCACATGGTGGCTCACAACCATCTGTAATGAGGTCTGGTGCCCTCTTCTGGCCTGCAGGCATACACGCAGACAGAATATTGTATACATAAATAAATAAATATAAAAAAGACTAACTTTGTTTTTTTACATGAATATTTACTTTCTAAAAGATTTATTTATTTTTATTTTATGTGTATGAGTGTTTTGCCTTAATAAATATATATCAGTGCATTTCATCCATGCCTGGTGCCTACAGAGACCAGAAGGGGGCACTAGCTACCCTGGAACGAGTTACAGATAGTTGTGAACTGTTATGTAGGCGATGGCCTTGGAACTCAGCTTTTCTGCAAGAGCAGCTGATACTCTGTTTAATGATCTTGTCACTTCAGAAAAGATCATTTGACTCATTGGACTGGAGAGATGGCTTGATAGATAAGCACTTACCACACTAATATGAGGTTCAGATCCCAGCACCCATGTGATTGCCAGGTAGTCATGGTGGCCTGTTAACAATTCCATCATACATAGTAGACAGAAACAGGATCCACAGAGCCAGCTGGCTAAATAGACTAGTTACAGCAGTGAATTCTGGAAGAAAATTCAAAGAATAAGGGAGAGAGAGATGGAGAAAGACAACCAGTGTTAACCTCTCACCTTCACATTTTTAGGGATATGTGTGCACATATACTCCACCAACATGTGCCCCCACATGAAAACATGAATACACACTATACATACACATACACAATCATTTGATCATATATTCAAGAACTTATTCATGGGCTCTATTCCATTCCATAGATCTATCAGTCTGCTTGCCAGAACCATACTGATCTGACTATTATAGTTTTCCAATGCATTTTGAAATCAAGTATTTTTCTTTTCGCTTCTTTCTTGTTTTTCAAGAGTGCTCATTTTTGCTATTCGAAGTCTTGTAGATTCTATTAACATTCTAAGATATGCTTTTCTGTTTTCTGACTTTGCGAGAACATTGTTTGGACATTGGTAGGAATTGTTAAGTCTTTGGATTGCTTTGGATATTTAAACAACTCTAATTTCCAAAGTTCCTGGACATGGGATGAATGTCTTTCCGTGGGTGTCATCTTTGCATTCTTTTCTCCACATACATGGATTTTTCTTTTTTATAACCACTGTGTTTATAATAGTAAAAATTGAAAACAACTTAAATGCTTCAGTGAGTGGTTGGTTAAACAATCCACAACCCTGGAACATCCTAGCACCAATAAGAAAAACCTGAGTTTCTTCAGCCGAAAGCTGAAGAGAGAGAGGCAGAGCTAGGATCCCACAGAATGGACATTACTGGGTGATCTATTGACCAGAGTGTGGTCCCAGGCAGCAGCTGGGTCTGGAGAGGAGGCACATATACAGACCGGTGTGAAAGTGATTTTACCCTAACCGAAATGGACTTGGCTTAACAAGGAGTCATGTGCATCCCTGGTACCAGTGTCAAGTTGTCAAGATCTCACTAAATAGTTTCATCTGCCTCTGGTTTACTAGGAAACCATGAGAGAAAAAACGGAGCAGGGTTCCTCTGGGGGCAATCACAGTGGTTATGACTCAGCACAGCTGTGGTCGTGTTAAACCTAATCCATAAACCAGGCTCCACCCTTACCCAATAGTCAACAAAGGAAGCAAATGAACTGCTGATAGCCTCATGATTTCTGCTGAGTCCCTAGAGAACTCTCCTGCAGAAAGTAAATCCTCAAGTGTTGTACACTAAGAGTCCATTTAAATAACATTCATGAGATGATGAAATTATAAATATGAAAGGTTTGTGATTCCTAAGATTTAAGGGTGGCTTGAAGGCAGGAGGAAAAGGGAGTGTGGTAGCCAGGTGAACAGGGACACCGCGGTGCTGAAAGTGTTCTGGATCGACAGTGTTGATGCTGATATCCTGTTGTGATGCTCTATTCAGCACAATGTAACCACTGGGGACACTAAGTAAGCGGTACCTGGGATTTCTGCTGTTTCCTACAACTCTATGCGAATCTATAACCCTATCAAAATAAAAGGTACAATTTAAAGAAAAAGGCACAGAAGTGCACATTATCTTTTAGAAAGCTTTCCATAAAATACTGATAACAAAGAGATTTTTCTTTTCCCCCGCTGCTGCTTGGGAAGTAGGTGGGTATTATAACTCACTTCTCAAGGTCTCTTGAGAACCAAGGGTTTTTGTTTTGATTTGTCCTAATGATGTTCAGAATCAAAGTGTCTTTCTAGCCCAAATAACACTGGAGATTTTAGGAGCACAGTTGCTATTAGAAACTAATTGGCACCAAAGAGAAGAAGGAGAATGTGTCTAAGAGGGTGCCATGTCCTTGTCTGAGTCAGGTGGCTTTGAGTCCTGGCTTAGCAGCATGAGCCCATTGACTGCCAGCAGGCTGGTACCTTGCAAGTACTCTCAGGAAAATCTGCAGTTGCACAGTCACATAGTGAGGGCTGCATCTCATGGCACCCAGCCCAGTCCTAGTCCTGCTTCCAGCCTTATGTTCTGTAAGCAGAGACTGCTCGTTCGTTCCCAGCCACCCAGACCCAAATAATCACACAGAAACTGTATTAATTACAACACTGTTTGGCCTACTAGCTCAGGCTTCTTATTAACTAACTCTTACATCTTAATTTACCCATTTCTATTAATCAATGCATCACCACGAGGTTGTGGCCTACTGGTAAATTTCCGGCGGCTGTCTCTTTCAGCAGCTCCATGGCTTCTCTCTGACTCTTGCTACTCTCTCTCTCTCTCTCTATCTCTTCGAGCCTGGCTATAGTCTGCCCTGCCATAGTCCAAAGCAGCTTTATTCATTAACCAATAAGAACAACACATATCCAGAAGGACATCCCACATTAATGTTCCATGTTTAGACGCACCAGTTTCT
Organism: Ondatra zibethicus; assembly: GCA_004026605.1. Taxonomy (NCBI): domain Eukaryota; kingdom Metazoa; phylum Chordata; class Mammalia; order Rodentia; family Cricetidae; genus Ondatra; species Ondatra zibethicus. The sequence continues at coordinate 148,286 of PVIU01000833.1, forward strand.
CCATTGTATGTTGAATGAGTGGTAGAAATTTAATCTCAAGAAATCTGAAAGGTCGCTAATGGTGTCTCTGTGTAAGAGATTTGGCTTAAGCAGCTGATACCTATCTTTTCACTTATTTGTGTGGTGCGTGTGTGTGTGTGTGTGTGTGTGTGTGTGTGTGTGTGTGTGTGTGTGTGTGTACATGTCCATGCATGCCATGTTGCATTTGTACAAGTCAGAGGACAGCTTTGTAGAATTGGTTCTCTCCTACATTCATATCGGTTCCAGGGATTGAACCTGGGTTATCTGACTTGGTGGCAAGCGCTCTTACCTGCTAAGGCATCTCAGTGTCCCAGCACTAGACATTTTAAGTAGCAACATATTTAAATTTCATTGCAATTTTTTGATGAGTGCCTTAGGAAACTGTGTGTTGGGAAGACAAAGCAGATCTCCCATGAACGTTCTGCAAGTGGATAAAGATGACGGGAAGAAGGCAACCAACTACCCAGTTTACCCTAGATTTGTGGGTGACATGGGTTGTGAGACGTTTGATGCCAACAGTAGAGAAGTCCCAGGCAGTACGGTCCCTCTTGATGGAATGTCAGCCCTAAGTTCACACAACCTCAGAGTCTTCATTCTCTCTGCTGCCCCTCACCACCTCAAGTTTCTTAGAGACCAGAGAGAATTCCAAGCACTAAGGAAAGCAAGTCAAATTGGGCTTTTTAAAGAGAAAAGTGGGAATAATGATGCTACTTGGAGGAACAAGAGAAAGTGGTAGGCAAGGAAACCTGTATTTATATTCTATTCTGTTCAGTTTCCAAAATAATTGGCAAATAGAAAGAAAGACAGGCAAACAATTAAACTTGAAATGTATTCAAATGAGAAAACAAGGGAGAGGAGAATAGAATTTGTGTGTTTTAAATTGCTTATGATGTTTTAATAAATAATGTGTGTCCCTCCAAAAACAAATGCTAATGAATGAGATCTGGAGAGCGGCTCGCTGGAGGTTTGGAGATCAGCGCATGCAGAACATCAATCCAGAGATTGGATGAGTTAATGGCTCCACAGGCAAGCCCGCGCCTACTTCCCCAGGATCATAGCACACAGAGATTTAACCCCTCTTCTCTCTATAACCTGCTTTCTGAATAAATGTTCACTCTGCAGGAAAAGTGTGATACGATCCTTCGGGAGCAGAGTAACACAGGAGGAGAGATGCAGAACCAGCAATAGCTTGGCAGATGCCAAATCCAGTGACCACTGGAGCAGAGTTGGGTAGCAGATGTTGTGTTACCATAGCAACTGGTGGGCAGCTCCAAATGAAGAAGGGACTCAATTTCCAAGGACTGAGACCTGAGGGAGACTTTGAACTCTGCCTGTCTCTAGAGCTCTCTGGCTTTGGAAATGTTGGGGGCAAAGGAGGAAGTGAGAAGAGACTCTCACAGCCTTTTCTTTTTTCTTCTCTCATTGTCACTGTGCTGTAGGTAAAGGAGAAAGACACAGTTTTCTTTATTTTAATACCAACCTTTGTCGGGAAGCATGCTCCCAGCTGTGAATTAATGAGTTGCCTTGCCTCTGGGAGACTGGGTGTTGATCTCCCTTGCAGTCAAACTGATGCCGCCTCCCACCTCCTTTCTCTGCTGTCCTTCACTTCCCAGCTTCTGTTGTTGGCAGCTGAATAAGCCGTGTTACAGAATGACTGCTGGTAGCGCACAACCTTCCTATTGTCCTCCCTTTCTGCACCAGACTGCCTCATTGTGCTTTGAATTAATTTTTACTAGGAAAGCCCGAATTATCATGTGAACACCACAATTGCATTGCCTTCTGGTTTTTATGTCAAAAAACCTTGATTTAAAAAAAAAAGTACAAACAGCTATAATATTTCTTGATTATTTTCACCCCTTCTTGGCATTCCTTATTTTTCCGAAGGATCCCAAGCATCAAAAAGAAGCATCCTACAGTGGCCTCCCCTGGCCTCTGGAGGGTCCTTGAATCTCCATGGAGGAAAAACAAAGGCTCTGTGAGAGGGCAGGTTCTACAGGCTCCCTGAGCCTCAGTTGCTGTTGCTAAAGCTTGTGTCTCCAAAAACCAATCCCTCAGAATGTGAACTGCACATAGGAAGTCTTCTGCTATTTTTCATCTCATCCTAAAACACCATTTTCTCAGTCTGTGTCAGTGTTCATAGCATGGGAATGCAATGGTCCATATGCATGCCTGTACAATTTTAAGCTCCGTAAATATCTGTGGAGGGCCAGCCTATAAACTTTGTACAGACACTTTTAATTGATGTACCACACAACTTGGTTGTTTAAAACATAGAAATCAGGGGCTGGAGATGTGGCTCAGTGGTTAAGAGCACCAACTACTCTTGCAGAGACTCTTGGTTTGGGTCCCAGTACCTATGTCTTCTGACTCACATTTACCTGTAACTCCAGTTCCATGGGATCTGACACCCTCTTCCGGCCTCTCTAAGTACTTGCATGCATGCGGTACACATAAAATCATGCAGGCACATGCAAACACACACACATGCACACATGCACAAATAAATAAGTAAAAATAAATCTTTAGAGCATGTAAATCAATACTTTTCAGTGTACATGTGTGCAGAATTGTACACACATCATCCTAAGTCTTAGAACAGTTCATTCTTACAAAAGAAAACGTACACTCCTATGCTTTAGTTCCTTTATATTTATCCCCGCTCCCTAGTCCTGGTCTCTTAAATCCCGACTAACACTTGTATAAATGATTAACATAAAAGGAGGCACATGATTGTGGCCTTTTATATCTCTCTTCTTTCATTTAACATACTTTTTTCAAGGTCTGCCTGTATTGTAGCATGATTAAGCATTCTATCCCTTTATATGGCTAAGTAATATTCTGTTACAAACCATCCATAAGAGCCTCAAGTAGTTATCTTGGGGTAACTCTTTCCAAACAAGTTGAAGACCTGTACGATAAAAATTTCAAGTCTTTGAAGAAGATATCAGAAGATGGAAAGATCTCTCATGCTCATGAATTGGTAGGATTAACATAGTAAAAATGGCCATCCTATCAAAAGCAATCTGCAGATTCAGTGCAATCTGCACCAAAATTCCAATGCAATTCTTTACAGACCTTGAAAGGACAATTCTCAGCTTCATATGGCAAAAACAAAACAAAATGAAAGCCGTGATAGCTGAAACAAAACCGAACAATTAAAGAAAATGTTGGAGGCATTGCCATCCCTCATTTCAAGCTGTACTACAGAGCTACAGTAATAAAGATCACACAGTATCAGCATAAAAACAGACAAATTGATCAAGGGAATAGAATTGAAGACCCAGACATAAATTTACACTCTTATGAACACCTGATTTTTGATAAAGGAACCAGACATACAAACTGGAAAAAACAAAGTGTCTTCGACAAATGGATCTGGTCAAACTGGATGGCTGCATGAAGAAAAATGAAAATAGACCCATATTTATCACCCTGCACAAAACTTAAGTCCAAGTGAATCAAAGACCTCAACATGATTCCAGATACAATGAAGAGAAAGGGATAATAGTCTTGAAAACATTGGTACAGGAGGCAAATTTCTGAACAGAACACCAATACTGCAGGCACTAAGAGCAACAATTAATAGATGGGACCTCATGAAACTGAAAAGTTTTTGCAAGGCAAAGGATACCGTCAATTTGACAGAGTCAGCCCATGTAATGGGGAAGGATTTTCATCAACTCACATCTGACAGGGGTCTAATGTCCAAAATATATATACATAAAAACTCAAGAAACTAGATATTTTTTTAAAATAATCAAATTAAAAATTGGGATATAGACCTAAATAGGGAATTTTCATTAGAGGAATCTCAAATGGCTGAAAAAACAAAGAAATGTTCAACATCCTTAACCATCGGGGAAGTGCTACTTTGAGAGTCCATCTTACACCTGTCGGAACGGGTAAAATAAAAAGCACAAGTAACGACTCCTGCCGGCAAGGGTGTGGAGCAGGGGGAACGCTCTTCCATTGCTGGTGGGAGCGCACACTTGAAGAGTCACTGTGGAAATCAAATATGGTGTTTCCCCAGAAAACTGGGAAATGATCTATCTCAAGACCCAGCTATACACTTCCTGGTCATACACCCAAAGGATGCCCCATTGCTCAACTATGTTCATTGTTGTTTTATTCATAATAGCCAGAAACTGGAAACAACCTAGATGCCCCTCAGCTGAAGAATGGATAAAGAAGACGTGCTGCACTTACACAGTGGAGCTGTTAAACTACTATTATAGTAATGGAGCTATTATAAGACTACTCAGCTGTTAAAAATATGACACCGTGAAATGTGTAGGAAAATGGATGGAGCTAGAAAAAAAAATCACCCTGAGTGAGGTAATGCAGACTCGGAAAAACAAATATGGTATGTACTCACATAAAAGTAAACAATAATCAAGCTATAATACACAGACCCAGAGAGGTTAGATAAAGAGGAGGGCTATAGTGGGGAAGCATGGATCTACCCAGAAAGGGGAAATAGGATAGATTTTGTGGGTGGGCTGGGAGTAGGATGGGTTGGGTGAGAAGAGATGGAGGGAGAGAGTGCAGGAAGAGATGGCTGGAGTTGGGAGAGTTGGGGGGCAGTGTGGAAACCTAGTGCAGTGGAAGCTTCGTGGAATCTATGAGGATAACCCTCAGAGTACTCGTAGTAATGAAGGATATGGCATCTGAATTGATCATCTTTTGTAGCCAGGCAAGGCTTCCAGTGGTGGAAATGGAGTTGTTGGCCAAGGGTGTCCCATGAAAATCCCTAAACAATCCAGGCAGGTTCTAGGATAGAGGGCAGCTTTCTGAAAACTGACAACAGGGCCCCATTGCTGAGGAAAACTTCCAAACAACTTACTGAACATAGAAAGGTTGAGCTGGTGTAGGCTTGGGGCCTTCATCCCTACATTCTAGTCTCTTTGGCATGAGAAGGCACTCTGCAAGCAATGGAAAGGGAAACCTGGACACTAACCCAGCCACACAACCCTCCGCCTACATCTGTCAATGATGGTTCAGAACTTGTAGAAATGGCCAGCCAATGTTTGGTTTAACTGGGGCCCATGCCACAAAATGGAGCCCATGTCCCACTGAATCAACTCAGCAAGGCTCACAGAGACTGAACCTGCATGCCTCTGCTCTAGATCCCTCTGCATATATGGTAAGCTGTTAGTGTGGTGTTTTTGTGTGACTCCTAACACTGGAAACAGGTACATTTTTTTAGCCAGCTCTTGAGACTCTTTTCCTTCTGTTGGGCTGCCTTGCCTAGCTTTGATATGAGGGCCTTGCTTTGTCTTACCTTGTATCTTGTTTTGTCCTGTTTGGTTGTTGTCTCTTGGAGGCCTGCTCTTTTATGAAGAGGAAATGAAGGTGGATCTGGGGAAAGGGGAAGTGGAGGGAGGTGGGAAGACTAGAGGAAGCAGAAACTGTGGTTTGAATGTATTGTATGAGAGAAGAATCTATTTTCAATAAAATATTCTGTTGTGGTATGTCCATACCACTATGTTTTATTTATTCATCCATTATTAATCTGGTGAAATAACTAAATTTTATAATATACTCCTCATCTATATAATCGTGCAGTGTGTGTGCACATATGTGTGTATGTGTGTGTTTTCACAGATTAATATTCAGCCAGGTATGGTGGCACTCACCTGTGACCCTAGAACCTGGGAGGCCATAACAACAGGATCGTGAGTTCAAGTCTAGCCTGAGCTAGATAGCGAGTTCCAGGCCAGTGTGGTTATAAAACGAGAATTCGTCTCAAAAAACAAATGAAACAAAAGTAAAAAATTTGAAGACGCTTATTTTTATCTTGTTTGTATATGTTTGTGATCCATGTATGTGCACACCTTTTCATGTATGTGAAACTCATGCCTACACATGAGTGTAATGTGTGGAGATCAGAGAGCATCCTCAATGTTGGTCAGCACCTTCTGCCTTGTTTGACACAGGCTCTCATTTTCTTTGCGGCTATGTAAGGCAGGCTAGCAGGTTTCCGTATATTCTCCTGTTTCCGCTTCCCACCCAGTATAGGAGTGCTGGGATTATAACTGTACCCCACTGTCTCTGGATTCAGATGGATTCTTGGGATCTGAACTCAGGTCCTCACATTTGTGAAGCAAGTGCTGTAGTCAGTGATCCATCTCCCCTACTATCCAAACGTTTTTACAACAACAAGGCACTAATAGCACATGAGTTCTGGGAGCTCCATAGAGCAACCCTTTATTTGCTGGAGTCAAGGGAGCGAGGGCTGGGGCACTCAGGGCAAAGGCCATCCACCAGCTCTCATGGAAACGTTTCAATATCTTAACACCTGGTGCAGCCATATGTGTGCGTGCAAGCTGAACGTTCCACATATACCATTCTCTGTGAGGTTAAATGAAACCAGAAACTCAGAAGGGTCTGGGGTTCCTGCTTAGAAAAATGTGGTACCTTGCCATGGACAGCAAATGCAAGTGTAAAAGTTTCCCTTCTCAGTCTTTCTATCTAGGACAGCTCCTGCAGCTGAGAGAGTCTCTCCTGTAGAAGCCAATCTGATTAAGCATCTAAAGAGAGCTCTTAGGTCTATGGCAGCTGCAGGCAAACTACTGAGACACCAGGAGGAAAATCTCTTGCATGGGTCCCATGGCACCTTCTCCAGAAAAAGAGGAGCAACCTGGCTGGAATTTGATGGGGCAGCCTGGTTATGTGGCTGCCAAGGAGACAGGAAGCAGAAGAATCCGAACAAAACCCTCTCCTTTCTATTTTCTTTCTTGGCTTACCTGCCCAGACTATCCTTTGAGTCAGTTGATAGCCTGTTGGTCACTTTTCGTTTTTGCCATTACATCTCAGAATTTGTAGGCCACGGGCCCAGACAGAAAGCCACTTGCACAATATCAAATCTAGGTAGACAGGGAGTGAGCAATCTGGGTTGAAGGCAGAGGTCTCTTGGTTGCCAGCTGGGGCTTCTTCCCAGAGACACTTCTCCTGTACAAGGAGCAACAAAAGCAGCTGGGATGGCTGTTCTGTTCAAGAAAATGAATTAAGTATTGAACTCCTCCAAGTCATTATAGTGCCCAGCACCCACACTCTGCCCAGCTGGCATGCAAAGTGTAGTCTCACACGCCCTGTCTCTCTCTAGTCTACTACAACCATGTGGGGTAAGAGAAGTTTTAATGACAAAAGTTCTTGTCCACTGGATGATCCAGACTGCAGCTAGGTTGGAATCAGTTTTATTTAAGGGTGTGGCTTCCAGTGGCCTGAGCATACTCTATTGGATGGGCACACATTCAGGTGTGTATGGGCAGCACAAATTAGACTTGGTGAGTTAGGAAAAAAGACAACACAACGTTGGGTGGGTATAGATCTAGAAGGTGTGAGGGTAGAGGGAACATATGCTCAAAATACATTGAATGAAATTCTTAAAGAACTACAACGATGAGAAAAACAGTAAAGTAGTTAGAAACAGGACTAATTGAAGAAAGGGTTTGTTATAGAAAAATGATGGGGTAGAGGAGTGGTATTTTTGGAGATTTTGTATGGAAAAGATTTACTACCAAGGGAAGAGAAGGCAGTTACTCTCAAGATGGTAGATTTGGAACTCAACAGGCCTTAGGAGAGATGGAGGTGAGAGTGTGACCTCTGCAGATGGTGCTTCATGAGGCTTCTGCACAGTAGTGGCTGGTGAGGACCAATTTTTCCCAAGAAGTTTAAGCCACCTTCCTTTTCATTATGTGCATCAACTTGTTTAGCAGGGAGATGTTGGAAGCCAAACTCAGAGATCTCGGCAGAGGATGTGGGGAAGCCAGAGATGGCTGGTCCAGGGTCACAGAGTCACCAGCCCCGCTCCTACTTCCACATCACCAACTGGAATCCAGACCGTATCCAGAGCCTCGGCATTCTTCCATAGTAGGATCAGTGGAAACCTTGAGCTGAGGATATTCTGAGATGGTTCAGAGTTGAAGAATTTGTTTCTCAGAGCATTTGAAAACTGAGAAGTCCAAAATGATGGAGCAGGCTGAGTGACTGGTGGAGGCCAGTTCCTGGTTCACAGATGGCACTTCTGGCTTCTCATGTGGTAAAGCCCTGTCATAAGGACAGTGTTCTCACCATCTCATCACTTCCCAAAGTCTCCATCTCCTGATGACACTGAGGGCAAAGGTTATATATGTGGATTTGGAGAGGATCTAAGTGCATCTAGGCTCAATTCAGGCTGGCACAAGTTGCAACAAAGGCTTCTCTCCTGCATAGAGGTGGACAACAGGCCAGGGCCTATGCTCATCCTCATCAGCAAAGCCCTGGCTCTTCATCTTACCCCACTGATGACCGCATTGCCTTCATTCAAACTCTCTTTCATGGAAGGTTGTAAGGTGATGTCGGGGAGAGACATGGTGATGCACTTTTGTATTCACAGAGGGACACCCTACATTCTTATTATAGCATGGGAGCCCTTTCTTTCTCCCAGTTAGGCTAAATCAGCCCATCTGTATGCTCTGAAGCAGAGGCAATCATCAGGGAAATGCCACGAGCCAGCTGATACTTTGCCCTTAGAACAAAACTATGGGGTGAAGTTTGGGGGTTAGGCATGGTGGTTCTTTGGCAGCTGGTTGTCAGAATAAGCCTGATATTCTTGAACTTCTATATGATTGTGAGATTCCCTTCTGTATGCTGTGAATATGTTTTATTACCATTGGTTAATAAAGAATCTTTTTTGGGCCTGTGGCAGGGCAGAATAGAGCAAGGCGGGAATTACAACAGAGACAGAGGAGAAAAGTAGGCAGAGTCAAGAGACGTCATATAGCTGACAATAGAGAAAGACTCCAGAATTTACGCGTAGGCCACAACCTCGTGGTAAAATATAAAATAATAAAAACAGGTTAATTTAAGACATAAGGGTTGATTAATAAGAAGCCTAAGCTAATAGGCCAATCAGTGTTGTAATAATATAGTTTCTGTGTGATTATTTCAGGTCCAAGTGGCCGGGAAACAAGCTAGCAGCCTCTGCCTACAGTATATACAATGAAGCTGAGCTGCAGATTTTACGGTGTCAGTCTGATGGTGTGGGTGTTCCTAATCCAGTTTCTGTCCCTTTCCCTTTGTCATTTATGTCATGTTGTCCAACCTTTGCCTCCTCAGCAACACCTCCACAGTCTTTCCTGCAATATCAGCGCTCTGTCAGTGTTCTTTATTTTCCTTTAATAAGCTCTCTTGAATTTGTTTAGAAATGGAACCTCCTTTCAACACAGGAAATAAAAAAGTCTGTGTATCAGGCTAAAATTATAAGGCTGGCATCAAACTAAATAAGATAAACAGTATTCATTAATCTTACCTAGATCCTCTTGCCTATAAAAGTACTTGTTCTGAGGGAGCCTCTTATTTTTTTTAATGTGTATGAAAGGGTGTGGATGATAATGATGATAGTGTGTGTGTGTGTGTGTGTGAGTGTGTGTATGTGTGCATGTGTATGTGCGTGTGTGCGCAGATACATATATCCATGTTCACACAGAGGCAAGAGGAGGACTTCAGGTGTCTGCATGGTCCTTATCTCTCCCTCTATCCCCTGACTCATTTCTTTGAGATGGGGTCTCTCACTGAACTTGGATCTAGGCTGGTGGCCAGTAAGCCCCACAGACCCTCATGCTTCCTCCTTCCATTTCCTCCTCCCAGAGCATTTGTGAGGCTAGGCTTGACTCTGCATTATTTATGTGGGTGCTAGGGACTGAACCCTTGTGCTTACATAGCAAGGACTCTTATCTTTTGAGCCACCTCCCTAGTCCCAGCTTCTTAATTTCAAAGGAATAGTTATCAAGTGTTTTGAAGTGTTGAAGACTATCAAGTATTTCCAAGTATTGAAGACATTCTAGTCCCAGACACATGCTTTCTCTTTAAGTAGGCGAATGGGAAGATATTTGAAAGCAGAATAACTTCCTCAATGTATTTTCATGGCATGTTTATATATATGCCATGTGTTCAGCACCTAGAGGTGTTCATAAATATGTAAATTAAGGAACTGCCCTTATTTCATCTCTGTGTCTGGCAGGGCTAGACCTAATATCTTGTACACCATTTGTGGTCTGTGCACTTCTTTTTGTGGAACTGCCCACTGTGATGTCCTGCCTGCTTCCGGCTTCCTTCTGGACCTTCTGCGAAGTGTATCAAGGCAGTGAGGGAGGTTGTAAATATGCTGGCTGTGAGCCATGGCCCATTTATCTGTGATCAAACTGTCTTTGTACTTACTGAGAGACCAGAGTGCAAAGTCAGGTCTTTACCTCAAGCTTGGGGAAGAGAGAAGACATACTCAGGAAGATTACATGGCAGAAGAAGATTCAGTAAGTTCCAAAGTTGGATGAGAATGAACTGGGGGCACAGATAGAATAATGAGCCTAAGAATAACCCCCCTGAACTGCCTACATCTGATATGAATTCTTTTCTGTAAGAATGCTATTATTTTGTTTGGTTTGGTGGGATTTTTTTTTTGTTTACTGTGAGAAAAATAGAGGAGTGGCAGGTTACTACAGAAGGGTCACTGGGAAAGATGAGAACAAAGAGCTTCAAGGGTTTACAAGACCTGATTGGGTGGAATAATGGAGAGGAGCATAAGGAATGACCCCAACAATGCGGAAGTAGTGAGGGGGACAAGGCGGCAGAGAGGGAGCAGATCAGCTTGGATGAGGGTGGGCCCTGACTGATGGGCTAAGGACCTGGGGTCAGAAATTTCACACCTGCTCTTCGGATGGTTTTATTTATTTACTCACTTATTTCTCTTAATTTAGAAGCTCCAGGAGCCAGCAGGACTTGAGAAAGTCAGTGGCGCATAGAGAGAGGGAAGTGCCAAAGGATGTGAGATGCTGATTAGGGGAGTCAGATCTTTGGAACTCTATCTTTTATTGTGCTCTCTTTCAAAGGCTGTGTGACAGGAGTGGCTGTAGCCTGTGGGAAGTGCTCACGTTTTTCACCCAGAGCCAGTGTTCTGGAAAGGGTTGCCCTCACTCAGATTTTTTTTCTCCTGTGTCTAGAGGGATAGCCATGTGTCTGGAAGAGATCTCAGGGAAAGCTGATGAAAGGATAGTATATTGGTTCCTTTTCTGTTGCTGGGATAAAACTCCATGATCAAAAGCAACTTACAGAACAGTTCATTTTAGCTTACAGTTCTGGAGAGAGTCCGTAAGAGTCGGGGAGGCATGGGCAGCAGGCAGCAGGCTTGGTAACCAGAGCAGAAAGCTGAGCGGTTACATCTTTAACAGCAAACCAAAACAGAGAATGAACTGGAAGTGAGGTGAAACTTAAAATCCCAAAGCCCACCTCCAGTGACATAGTTTCTTTATTCAGCTGCACCTCGCGTATCCTCACCCTTCAACAGTTCCACAAACCCTGCTAGAAGCCCTGAGCCTGTGAGAGAAATTTCTTATTAAAACCACCACAGCTAGTGTTCTAGTTTCCTTTCTATTACTGTGATGAAGACCAAGGCTGAGAGGAAAGCGTTTATTTGGCTTTCACTTCATATTACAGTACACCTTCAAGGGAAGTCAAGTCAGGAGCCTGGAGGCAGGAACTGGAGTAGAGACTGTGGAGGAGTGCTGCTTACTGACTTGCTCAACGTGGCTTGCTCAGTTTTCTTCCTTATATGTCCCGGAACTACCAGCTCAGGAGGAGGCGTGGTCCACGGTGGACTAGGCCTTCCCACGTCAACCATTCATCAAGAAAATGCCACACAGGCCAATATGATGGGGCATTTTTCTCAGTTGAGGCTTCTTCTTCTAATATGGCTCTAGCTTGTGCCAATATGACAAAGAAAACAAACATAAAACAAAAACAAACAAACAAACAAAAAACCATAGCAACCTAGTTAGCACAGATAGGAAAACTGTCTCTCCATGAGGAAATAAAGAAGAGAATAGGTAAGGCTCCCCCTCCCCCACACACACATAGGTGATTGAGAACATCACACTTGGAGCTGTTGCAACTTTATTTGGACCGTGAGTACTGACCCATAGGTTCTGAGTACCAATATCAGAGAGCAAACAGAACTCTAGGTGTTCTCCCAGATGGTTGAGGTATATTACTGCAATCCAGGAACACTAGGGAGGGATCTTCTCTGAGGTCAGCTGTCACTTTGCTCCAGTGTTAAAGTACGTGAAGATGGGGTGTTCCTGCTACTTGGTTTTGGTTTTGAGACAGGGTCTCACTACGTAGCCCAGGATGATCTCAAACTAATGATTCCCCTGCCTCAGTCTCCCAGATGCTGGCATTGCAGGCATACACAACTCTGGCCAGCTCAGAGCTCCTGTTATTGCTGAAGCACCGAGGGCTGGTGTCTTAGTTAGGGTTTCTATTGCTGTGATGAAACAACATGACCAAAAGCAAGTTGGCTTATACTTCTGAGTTACAGGTCTTCCAGTGACGGAATTGAAAACAGGAACTCAAACAGGGCAAGGACCTGGAAGCAGGAGGCCCCAGAGGGTGCTGCTTACTGTCTTGATTTCCATGGCTTGCTCAGCCTACTTTTTTATAGAACTCAGGACCATAGATGCCCAGGGATGGCATCACCCACAGTGGACTGGGCCCTCTTCCATCAGTCAGCACTTTAAAAAATGCCTTACAGCCAGATCTTATGAAGGCATGTAGCATGATTAATACAGAAATTGGGGTTCAACCTGAAGGTCAAAAAGCAAAACAGTCAGCTTCTAGTTCCTACCTCTACCTCAGTCTAAACAGCCGGTCACTGGCTCTTACCTCTTCCTCAGTCCAAAATGGCGATCCTGCCTCCAGGAATCTCAGAATGAGACTGTGTGTGAGAGCTGTCTCCTCCTGTCTTCCATTTGTCTCTAGTGCTGGAATTAAAGGTGTGCACCACTACTGCTTGGTTTCTATGTCAAACTAGCAGGGCTACTGGGATTAAAGGTGTGTGTCACCACTGCCTGGTCTGTAGGGGCTGACCAGTGGGGCTGTTTTACTCAACTTTAGGAAAGCTTTATTTATTTAAATACCAATGAAATATCACCACAGAGGCATTTTCTCACTTAAGATCCCCCTCTTTCATCTAAGTCTAGCTTGTGCCCCATTGACATAAAACTAGCAAGCACAGCTGGGGGCACCACTCAGTAACAGAGCACCTGTGTAGCCCGAGATTCTGCCCCTTTCCCCAGTACCACCTCCACACAAAGAGTAACCAGATCACTTGGACAGTCCTACTGTGTGCTGCTATTATCAAGTGCTTACAATACCAGATACCATACTCTATAGAACAGTACATCCTTAAAGCATCAGTGGTTACAGTGAAAAATTCCATAGCTCAGAGTGTGGGTGACCTGCCTCAGGCTTTGCAACAGATGAATTCCTATACCGCCAGCATGTATGCTGAGGTCAATAGTGCCTGCAAGGAAATTTGTAATGTCTTAGTCACATCCAAAGGCAGTTAGGGAATAAGTAAATGCATGGGCAGAGGGTACACATTCCTCTTTGTAGACAATATTTGGTGGGGCTATGTTTCACCTTCTTCTTGTCTTCATTCCCTGCTTCTCCAGGGAGCAAATGCCCCAGGCTGGGGCTGACCGATGCATCAGTTACTTAGCTTATTGCCTTGGAAAACACCCGACAAGCACAGTTTGAGAAGGGAAGGTGTACTTGTGCTCCTGCTTGGGGGGAACACAGTTCACAGTGACAGGGAGAGTGTGCTGCCAGGAGTGTGAGGTGGCTGGGATCAGTGTGTCCATAGTCAAGAAGCAAAGAGAAAGAGAGGAATGCTGGTCTCAGCCTTTCTACCTTTTCCTTTTTATTCCATCTGCAATGTTAGTACAGGGGATGGTGCTGCTCACATTTAGGGAGGGCCTTCTTGCCTCAGTTAAGCCTTTCTGGAAACTCCCTCATGGGCACACCAGAGGTGTGTCTCCTAGGCGGCTCCAAACCCAGTCAAGCTCCTGGTGAATTTTTCCCAGGAATCTGAGAAGGTGCATTTCAATCAGGCTCATGTGCACAATGCTTGGAGTTTGGAGTGGTTGCCTGGCCTGCCTGTGGTGGAAGACAGAATGGGAACTCTCTGTGGGGACCCGAGGGACTGCATCTGACCTTTGTCTGCACAGCATTCCAACAACTGAAGGCATTTGAGGTGATAATGGTCACTTTAATCTGCCAAGCTAATCAGACATCCTAAAAACCCCTTCCCAGTGTGAATGGAGGACTAGAATAGGAGCTTGTACTAGGCATCTACTATGGGCTGGCCTCTAAGTCAAGCAGTGACAATGCAATAGCTTGTTTGAATCCCACAAGCACTGCTTCCTACCTTACCGCCAAATCAAGTTTAGGCTTTGTTGTCTGTCCTGAGACCAAGTTCCAGCTCCATCAATTGTTTCTTGTGTGAATTTGAGTAGGTCCTTCAGCACCACCCCCACCCCCACCAACCAAGCAAACCATGAGCTGGCAATATCTGGAGTCCTCAGTCAACATAAGCTACTCAGGATCTAACCCTGATGTCAATGAGGTGACTAGAGGCAGGCCCAGTGCTTACCTAGCCTCTGTAATCCCATGAGCTCCCTCTTCCCCCATGCCATTACTTCCTTAGAAGTTTAAAGCTATGCCTGACTACCTGGATCCCTGGTAGAAACCTCAGTTCTGGGATCATGTGATTCTTCCATATCATTGTTTCTGTAACCCCACTTTCCAGCTAGAGTGTGGAGCCCTTATAACCTCCTGTGTTGTAAGGAGGCTGTTGTTGGTTCCCGGCAGCTCAGTGGCTCAGACCCGAAATAATCACACAGAAACAATATTATTTAAATCACTGCTTGGCCCATTAGCTCTAGGGTCTTATTTGCTAACTCTTACATCTTAATTTAACCCATTTCCATTCATCTGGGCATCACCATGAGGTTGTGGCCTACCAGCAAAGTTTCAGCACATCTGTCTCGGGCAGCGGTTCCATGGCTTCTTTATGACTCTGTCTCCTTTCTCCCAGCATTCAGCCTAGTCCTCTCTTCCCAGCTCTCTCTGCCCTGCTCTGCTATAGGCTCAAAACAGTCCTTTATTAACCAATGGTATTCACAGCATACAGAGAGGAATCCCACATCACTCCTGTGTAATCTAGAAGATGGCCACCAGCAAGATCCCCAATGGTTCTACATACAAGATAAAAGTATCCTTCCTGATATCATATCCTAGTATCTCATAATAGAGATTAAATTCCAACATCAGTTGTAAAGAACTTTATATCCTCAGCAATCCCTCCCAAGTAATTGTCACGACCAGCATGGTGTGGCCAGAGGACTCACTTGAGTCTATTTAGAACAACATGCTGAAGTCTCCCTTCAAAATTCAGAAAAGCTGGGCTTTAGGGGGATCCTAACCAGGCCAGAGAAGTTGAGGAATAATATGGTTGCCACACAGAGAACATAGCATCCTGCTGAGCCTGGGCTACTCTCCTTGTGCTGTGGAAGGATGCAGTTGTTAGGAAGAGTTGCTTCCTTCTAGAAATTTCTATGATGGGTCATTGAGTTCTGTTTCACTTGCTTGTTCTGGCACCAGATAGAACACTGTTCTTTTTGCAGTGGGAAGAATACCATTAAGGGCAATCATGGTGGTATGGGAGAGTCAATGAATATCTTGCTTGGAATGATTGGCATACTGGTTTAGCTCCACCAGCAGGTTCTCCATCTTGGATGCTGTTGCCTTTTCATCCTAATGTAGTGCATCCATGATCTTCCAGGGACCGTTGAACACTGATCTTGGCCCACTGAGACCCCACAGAGTTAACCCTGATGCCCTCTGCTTAGATCCCAGAATAAGCCCTTCTCACACCAGTCATCAAAGGCATTAACATCTCCCTCCTCCTCACTCTTGTCTAAGTCGGCTCTTGAATTACTTAGCAAAGGCTGACTCATTCAAGGGAGCGTTTCATCCCTCTGTTGAATAGTCTTTGTTCTGCTACACAAGGAGCATGAGCACTTGCCTAGATTGGGGTTGGGCCTCTGGATAATGTTTTACTTCATTGTGGTGACACTTGGCATGGCCCTAATGCCTTTGGCTCCAGCATGTGTGTGGTTCACTGTGGGTCCTGCTATGCAGCCTTTGGTCTCATCAGGTGAAAATCTCAAATCAGGCAGCTACACGGATACTGAGAGTTAAGACTGAGGCAAACACTCCAGTTCTCATATGTCAAACAGATGTAGTAGATACAGATTTTACTTCACCAGCTCAGAAGTGGTTTTCTATGAGTTTAATTTGTCCCTGTTTTTCATGGTGGCAAGAACGCACTCCCAAATAATTGGGGATTTCTTGTTCTTTCCCTGAGTTTATATTTATACTCTGATTGAGTCATCTAAAACCATTATTCTCAGAGCCCAGTTGGCCCTCAGTATCCAAGAAACATGTTCTTTGCTGTCCTCATCTGTCTCTGTTGTCTAGTCATGCACTTGCTAGACAGGCTACTTGAGGAAGACTTTCTCCATCTGGAACTCCCTCATCCCTAGATCTATCATATTCTCTGGGCATAGGTGTACTCTTCTTATACTATCTAAGATTTTCACCTCCTGTGGTACAATGGTAACTGTTTAACCACAAGAACTGGGGTCAGATGGATGGGGGGTGGGTGGGTGTTGAAGTCAAAGGCTTGGGGGAAGGAAGTTCGGAATGACAGTGTTTACTATCTTCAGAGCATCTGTGCTCTCAGCATGACTAGTTTCAAGCTAGAAATGACACCCAATCCACTCAGAACCTTCTAGAAATTTCCTGATTGTACTGGCTATCCGCTTCCAGCATGCCTTTAGCTATTTGTAATTAGTAAATATTGTTACCAGTTCTCTGGAAGTGAGTTGATTCTGTCACTCTCCCCAGCAAGTGCGACGAAGATCATGTAGCTCATACCTCCTAGAAATGAATCTGATTTTCCTACCTGTTCAGACTCAGCTCCAAGATCAGGGCACAGTCTCACTTTTGTAGGACTCTACATAAGTTACTTCTCTCTCTGCTGAGACAAATTGCCTAACCAAATCAATTTAAGGAAGGAAGGGTTTATTTTGGCTTGTGCTTTGAGGATACAGTCAATCATGGTGGGAAGGCATGAAGGCAAGAGCATTAAGGCAGCTGGTCACATTGCATCTGCAGTCAGGAAGCAGAGAGATGGATGCTGGTGTCTTTCTTTCATTCTTTCTTTGTTCTTTTCTTTTCTTTCCTTCCTTCCCTCTCTCCCTCCCTCCCTTCCTCCCTCTCTCCTTTCCTCCTTCCTTTCTTTCTTTACTGTGGGACAACTACCCATGGAATGGCGCCTCCTGTAGTCATGGTGTTTTTCCTCCTCACTTAATCCAGTCTAGAAACTCCATCACTAACATGCTCAGAGCTTAGTTCCCTGGGTGATTCTGGATCCTGCCAAGTTGGCAGTTTTAACCATCATGGGCTTCTCTGTACTTCCCACAAGCCCACTGTGGCTGTGCTGCCTCTTCCTGCTGCTGTTCTAATTGCTGCTTCTTGAAGCCTGGGGAACACTTTTCTCATTGGTGGATGGCTTTGCATCAGAGGCCATCACTTCTGCTTCTCAGTCTGCCTCTCCATCTTGAGTGAGTCTGTTGCCAAAGGCCTTGATTTTACAGTGGCTAATTCTACTGCTCCTTTATCCCATTGCTCCCCGACAGCAGTGAGCACAGAATGGACTGTTCCAATGAAGGGAAGAAAAGGCCGAGAGAAAAGTAGGTTAAAAAAAAAGACTCATTAATTTTTTTTTGAAGCACTGTTCCATCATAGATAGAGTAATGTGCCATGGGTTGATAAGAACAATAAAAGATAGAGGAAAAAATGGGAAGAGCTCGAGGCAGAATGTGATATAGAAACAGTGCTACATTACACGGGGTATCTCTCTTTTTCCTCTACAGGTGAGCTCACCAGACATTGCTTCCACTGTAGTGGGTTAAGCATAGCTCCTAGAAGCACTGCTTACCCTCCTCATCCCCTCCCCACACCGAGAATGCTGTTGATGGAAGTCTTTCCATGGAGGAAAGAGGCACACACATTATAAAGAGTTTCCAGATCTTGTACAAAGCAGATTTTAGCTACAGAAGTGGAGGATTAAAGAGCAAGTCTCAAAGGTGTTAAACTGGGTTCAATTACTCAGGACTCTGCTGTATCGTTTAGTGAGGCCTCAGGGGTATGTATTCATCATCCTTTGTGACCAAACGCTCCACTGACACATCTGAAAAGGAGAAATTATTTGTTTTGGTTCATGGTTTAAAGGTCTCATCTGTGACAACTTGGCTCCATGCTCTTTGACAGGTATCGTGGTGGCGAGCATACACAGTACAGAGAAGCTTCAGTATATGGTGGACAGGAGGAAGAACAGAGCAAGGGGCGAGGTGTCAGGTAGAATTTTCAAAGGTGCACCCCCAGTGACCATCTTCCTCTAGACAGGTCCTCCACACAGGTCCTTCCTCCTGAAGTTTCTACAACCTGTGGGCATACACACAAACAGAATATTGTATACATAATAAATAAATAAATATTTTTAAAAAAGACATTCTCTGAAATAATCATGGTTAAAGAATGCAACAAGACAAAAAGAAATATCCCTAAAAAGGAAATATGTAGGTCTAAACATGATTAATGGAGAGTATAGGTGCTATGGCAGCAAAGGATTAGGGAAACCAGCAGCAAGTTTTTACTTCTGGTAACTGAGCATTACGAATTGGGAAAAAGGTAGAGCTACGGGCTTTTCATGTATCACTGATGAGTTTTGTGAGTTTTTAAGATGTTTCCATCCCAGCTTTTGCCTGTGGAGCCCAGAAGTGTTTGAAAATGTATTCCTTCTAGGGATAATAGGACAGGATAAGATGCTACATGGAAACTATGAGTAAATTATTGAACCACGGACAAGAAGTCAAGCTCAATGAGCTAATCCCTGGAAGCACCATTGTTTCCTCAATATGGATGCATTTATCTTTCCTTCCTGCACTTTTGCTGCCCATGGTTTCAGTTACCTTTGGCTAACCACAGTTAAGAAGATTAAGTGGAAAATTTGAGTAGTCAATAGTTCCTAAGTTTTAAATTTTGGACTGTTCCGAACATTGTCATACAATCTTGCATGGTTCTAATGAGAGGGGAATCAGCCCTTTGACTAAGCATCCATGCTGTATTTGTTATCTGCTGGTACTGGCTAGTTTTATGTTAGTTTGATGCAAGCTATAGCCATCTGAGAGGAGGAAACCTCAGCTGAGAAAATGCCCCCAAAAGATCAGGCTGTAGACAAGCCTGTAGAGCATTCTTAATTAGT
Organism: Ondatra zibethicus; assembly: GCA_004026605.1. Classification (NCBI taxonomy): domain Eukaryota; kingdom Metazoa; phylum Chordata; class Mammalia; order Rodentia; family Cricetidae; genus Ondatra; species Ondatra zibethicus. The sequence continues at coordinate 167,514 of PVIU01000833.1, forward strand.
GATTGTTAGGTAGTGGAAGGACCCAGCTCATTTTAGGTGGTACCCCTCTGGGCTGGTGGTCCTGGGTTCTAATTAGTCAGGGTTCTCTAGAGTCACAAAACTTATGGAATGAATCCATCCATCCATCCATCCATCCATCCATCCATCCATCCATCCATCCATCTATCTATCTATCTATCTATCTATCTATCTATCTATCTATCTATCTATCTATCATCTTTCTATCTATCATCTATCTCTGGGAATTTATGGTAATGACTTACAGGCAGCAATCTAACAGTGACTAGCTGTGAAAGGAAAATCTAAGAGTGTAGTAGTTGTTCAGTCCCACGAGGCTGGGTTTCTCAGCTGGTCTTCTGTGTAGGCTGGAATCCCAGAGAAGTAGGCTCCACTGCCAGGGAAAGAAGGGCTATGCTGCCAAGGTGAGGCAAGCAGGCGAAGAGCAAACAAACCCTTCCTTCTTCCGTTGTTCTTGTATAGGCTTCCAGCAGAAGGTGTGGTCCAGATTACAGATGGGCCTTCACACCTCAAGATCTGGATTAAAGGTATAAGTCACCCTGCCTCCAACCTGGACCATGAGTGAGTCCTCCATTTCTGGATTGTTCATTCCGGATATAGTCAAGTGGGAAACTAAAGAACAGCCATCCCGGCAAGCCATGGAGAGGAAGCCAATAAGAAGTACCCCTCCATAGCCTCTGATTTGGCCCCTGCCTGCCTCCAGGTTTCTGCCCAGTTTGAGCTCCTATCTTGGCTTCCCTCAATAGACTGTGATTCAGAATACGTGAGCCAAATAACCCCCCCACCTCCCCAAGTTGCTTTTGGTAACAGTGTTCCATCACAGTGGCGGTGACCCTAACTCTGCCCGCTCGCCACTTCTTTCCTATCAGATGCACCGTCACAGTCTTGCAGGGTGTGTTTTCAAGTATCTATTAGTTGACTTAACAGTGGCTCCAAAGTTCTAGGATAATGATGCTGACTATCCAAATAGTCTAAAAAGAAGCTATAATATACTCAGAATGAAGTATAAAGTTTTATTATAGATTTGCACATGTAGGAAAAGCCATGTAGTGTTCCATACCATCCACAATTTCCCACATCCACAAGGCGTCTTGGAAATGTATCCCGGAAGGTCAGGAGAGGATTGCTGTGCGGATGCTGGATGTTGAAGGAGAAGGATGTTTAAACTAAGGGGGTGGTGGTGTTATAACTGATGTATGGGAGAAGGGATTAAAACTCTGGGCCTCACCATGCTCTACATGGGTCACGAGGTAAAGACTGAGAATGGCCAGGAACTCAACTCTCAGTTACCAAAGATCCCTGCAAAATGCAACCCTGCCAGGTCTCTTCCTTGACAGAAGTGGATGTTGAGAAATACCAAGTTCTGGATCATACTGGGTTTTAGTATTATAGTATTATTTCTGTTTCTTTTTTTCTGAATCATACTGTATGAGCATTTAACATTTGCAGACCATGCCAGGTTTCCCGGAGTGACTATACTAAATTATGTTCTAGCACTTGCCCTGTCTTGGCAGGAGATAGCACGAGTGTGAATGTTTTACCAGAATTTTAGGTGAAAACGTAGTAAAAACGGGTCCTTTGAAAAGATTGTTTTTATTTGCTTAGTGAGTCTAAACATATGGAGGACCACAGTGGCTTCTCCTGAGCTTTTCTGTCAGGTATACAGCGATGGTGAGGGCAGTAACAGACTCGGGTATTGTGTGATTAAGCAGCCCCCCCCCCGTCTCTGTCTTTCTCTCACACTCACATACACAAAAAGATTATATGTATTGATAATAACTGTTGTTTATAGATATTTTAACTTGCTTGTGTTGAGCTGCCTGGTTTGAGAATACAGCTACTTTAGTTTTGAAATAGTCAGGTCTAACCTGCATCTGTGGATTTTTGGTATTTTCTGTCTTTTGACAAATTCCCAAAGCATGTATTCTTCTCTTTCCCCCAATCTTTATAGTTTTTGTGCATTGTTATTTATCTAAACTGTGTTGGATTTGTCTTTGGCAAGCAGTAACAGATAAAATTTATTTCTAATTTGTTTCTTTGAACTATTAATTGAATAATCTGAATTTTTTTCTTCAGATTCAAAATGCTTTTCTTTTAACTTATATGGTCTAGGTCACACATATATAAATGTCTGTTTGTGGATGCTTTTCTGGGCTTTTTATGTATTTTTCTGGTCTGGTGTGAGGATGTCACTTTTTTGAAATAGGAGATCTCAGTTAACATGTTGATTTTGAGGGGTCCTAGTCTTAGATAATTTTTAATCATATTTTAAGAACTTCAATGGTGATGCTTAAGCACTTACGTAGTGTGATTTGGGAAGTATATTTCAGTTTTACTAGAAACTGTTGAGGTTTTCATGGAGATTGCATTGAAATTGCAGGTTCATTTATGGGGAAGAAATCACATTTTACCGAGATTTAGCCATCTGATCTAGGAATATAATAATGGCCTCTAGTTTTTACGTTGTTACTTTTATCTTAGCAAATGGTTTATAGCTCATGCAGAGATCCACAGTTAAGCACTGGGTGGAGCTCCCAGAGTCCAGTCAAAGAGAGAGAGGAGCTATAATATTAGCAAAGGGGTTAAGACTGTGATGGGGAAACCAAAGAAACAGCTGACCTGACCTAGCGGGAGCTCACTGACTCCAGACTGAGGGATGGGGAACCTGCATAGGTACAGTTGTGTGGCTTGGGCAGTTTGTGGGGCCACTGGCCATGGGACCAGTATTTGTCCCTACTGTATGAACTGACTTTTTGTAGCCCATTTCCTATGGAGGGATATCTTGCTCAACCTAGATACAGTGGGGGTGCTTTTGTCCTGTCTCAATGTGATATGCCAGACTTCATTGACTCCCCCTGGGAGGCCTCACCCTCTCTGATGAGTGGATAGGGGGTGGGAGTGGGGGGAAGGTGCAAGGAGCTGGAGGAGGGAGGGAGAGGGGACTGGGATTGGTATGTAAAATAAAAAAAAAGATTGTCTTAAAAATAATATGAAAAGATCTTTTTTAAAAAAAGAAAATGGTTTATAGTTGTTACAAATAATATTTCTGCAAGGTTTATCTGCAGGCATGTTTACAAGTGACATGTGCCCCTGTGAGTGAGAAAGCTTGTAACGCTTGCTCCTGAGTATGAACCCCTTCACATATGAATTGGGGAAGTATGGCTTCCATGTACATCTGGGTTTGCCTGAGGCAAGCAGCGCATTCGTAGTCACCTAGTAACAGAAATCTGTCAGTGCTTGCTCTGCCCAAGACAGGAGGATGTGCTGATTTGGGCAAATAAAGACACAGCCCTGACTATGAGTTCACACCTGCCAGGAAATGGAGCATCAGTTCACACCACCAGTTCACACAGAAGGTCACCAATATCTAAAAGACAAGCCCATTTGTACAGACCTGGGATCTGATTATTATTATTATTATTATTATTATTATTTTGAGGTACATGTTTTAAGACAGGATTTCATGATGTAGCTCAGGTTGGCTGTGCATTCTGGATCCACTTTTCTCAGTCTCCCAAGAGCCCGGGGATTGTAGCCATGAGCTCCAAGGCCAGGTGAATAATTTTCTATTAAAAAAACAACTCAAGAATTTTTCCGATGAAGTCTGTTTGGTTAAACATTAGAAGGATTATTAAATGTCTTCCAAAGGTTGAAAATGGCAGCATCCTGGGTCTGACTGATCTTTACTGAAAGTGTTTTCTCTCCCAGCTTATTTTAAAGCAGCTTGGAATTCTCAAAGGTAGGCACGACCTAGCCACTAAGACTATCCCAAGTATGCAGGGATACTAAGTACACTCATGTTTATTTCTGCAGTCCCTTTGGGTACAAAGATTTTTCTTGTATGAAGAACACGTGATTAAGAGTTCTTTTAGGCAGTAACCTCTTGAGGTCCTCTCTGGCTGCCATATTGGAACAGACTGTTGTATTTCCTTTTATGACAGGAGCAAAGTCAGAACTAGTGGGAAGGACACTCTTCCTCTTTGGGATTTATCCGGTGCTAAAATAAAGTTTTATGGTTTCCTTATCTCTACCTCACAGAAGTATTCGGAGCACCTAAGAAGAGTACCACTGTAGCCTGCCACCAACATTCACAAATGAAGAATGGCATAAAAATTCATGTGACAAACACATCCTGATTCTCTTGTGGCACTTAGAGTGATAAACAGGGGACATACATTCAAAAACAAAGCCCCAAGTTCATAAGTAGAAGAACAATGATGATGTTAGAAGGGAAAACAGCCATTGTTACTCTGGGTTCACAAACTTGAATCCTGATAATCATAACCATTTTATTTGGGAATTCATGAGAAATTGATTTATAAGTTCAGCTTCTAAAGTCTTTTCAATTCTCTGTGTGGTTATTGTGTTCTTGGACACTATAGCATATATCATGGTCTTTCCATCCTGTTTAAAATCAAATTCTCAATCTGGTTCCCCGGTATCTCTTTATAGCATTACATTCTCTTTCTCCATCCTTGGATGATCCCTTCCTCCCCACTGGTCCTTTACTAACTACCTAGGTTCTGGGGTTATTTGTATTGAATCACACATATGTAAAGCTTAAAAGCTAGCATCCCACATACAAAAGAAAACATGTAGGGTCTGTCTTTTTCAGCTCTGGGTTACCTCACTCAAATCAAGGAACACATCATCAAGATAAAATTTTTATTTGCTGAGAGTTTTAGTCCAGAATACTGCCTTATCTACTTTTACACAAAGATCAAGAGGATTTGCCACTGTGTGTGGCTGACTGTCACAGCCATAGCTTATCAGAGGTACATGTTTCTAAGACTGAATGCATGATGATTTGGGGGGAAAGAATTAATATGTAATTTGAATTCAGATGACAAGCTTAAAAAGAAATATCCTGCTTGGAGAAGCATTCTGAAATATCTCTGGGGAATACATTTCTTTTATTAATCCAGTCAGCCACTGGATGTCATTCTCCCAATTTAATTACGTTTATCTGCCAATGGGTGATTCTGCTCCTTATGCATGTAATTTTAGTCAGTGCAAATGGTGATGGCAAATAATTGTCCTGAGGGAGATAATTGCTGTTATAATTATTTACTCATGCAAGTTAGCCGTGTTTGAATTTTACCTCAGCCAGATGATCTGGAAATATGAGTGGGAGAAGACATCTTCTAGTTCTTGAACATTCTAGATGGATTATCTAGTCCTGAGTACTCTCAGTATGTCATCCCACGAATCCTTACAGGCTTCCTAGGCTGGCCACAGTGACCTTGACACTACTGAGCAGGGAATCAAGATTCAAGCCCAGGCCGGCAGACTGGTACAAAATGATCTGTACAGGCTGCTGCTGCTGATAAAACGAGGTGGCATTTTTGTACAGCAGGGGGCTGGTGAGGTCGCTCAGGGTGGTTAAGGGTGGGTGCCAATGAGTGGTACCCACATGGGAGGAGAGAAGTGACTCCTGCAGGCTGTTCTCTGACCTCCTCCACACATACGTACTCAACACACACACACATAGATAGATAGATGCGATTACAAAGTTAAAATGATCCTAGTGCTTACGAGACTGCTGCTGTCATCCTAGGTCCTCTTACTTCTGCAGTCAGGTCCTACCTGCATTCACATCCTCATTTCCACGGAAGGCTGAACATCATACACTGGTCCTAAATGATACACATCTTACATCTAGGAGATATGGCAGATACCCCACTTAGCCACTCAGCTATTTGGGATTCTCTTCTCTCTGCAACCCCATCATCCTCACATCCCTCCTATTCCGTAGGAGCCTTTGGATGTTCAGGGCTCTTGTGTCTTTTTCTTGCATTCAGACTCATTCCTTGTCATTCTAGGCTACAGTCTTATTTGGGTACAGGGCCCTTGTTAAACTTCTTGGAGAGTACAAGGCTCTGTGCCAGGTGCTCGATGAATACGCTTCAAAGAAGTATCAGATCTGTGCAGAAAAAATTAACTGATGTTGAGAAGGTAGCAGGACATGCAGGCGCAATGTAACTGGCCGTGCAGCTTATCTGAGAGACTCTCTTGAGGTTGTGGCATCTCTCATGGCTATCATTTGTTGGCTTCCCTGCCTCTGTAGATGATTTCAGTACGATATAGTGCCGTGCCATGCTGAGAGAGAGTTTAAGAATTTCTTTCAGAAAATGTGGCATTATCAACATCTTCCTCTCATCTCTCTCCTTCCCCTTCCCATGCAAAGATCCAGAGAAAGGAATGAGAGGTCCTGTTCTTAGGGGAGAGGTGAGATGTTCATGAAGAGGAATATTGTTTAGTGGCCCTCTCTGCATCTGAGGGTCCGGGCTCAGGAGGCAATTGCTTACAGTTTGTGTGTGTGCACAGTGGTTACTGGTCACGCCAGCACTCAAGCTGGCTGACTTTTCACTATCCAGCTAGGATGGAGTGGTACAGGAGGACACTGGAGACACGAGGCCATGGAAGAGAGAGGCAGGGACAGCTTTTGAGAAGTGACTTTTACACATAACTAGGAATGGCCCTGTTTAGATTACCCAACTCAGAGTCTAACTAGTCAGGGCAGATGATATTGGACATGGGGGGCTTCTCAGGGGCTTTCTGACTGCATAGAAATGAAATCCTTTCATTACTGCATAGAAATGAAATGCCTGGCTGTTTACTTGAGGTGCCAATCAAAGAAGAGTGCCAGAACCAAGGCAAGCTCCTTGGGATCGAATCTCCCTTCAGTCAGGCCGGGTGAGGGCTGTCTGCCTTCATACCAACCATGGCTAGCGATGGCATTACGTTTTGCCACAGGTAGTGTGGCAAACAAACACTGCTCCTCTCTTTGGCTTCCACACCTCCTCTTGGAGCCAAGTTTGGAGGGAAAGTAGGAATGAGAGAGTACAAACCTCACTGCCACTCGAGAACCCCGAGTCACAGGCCTGACCTGTACTTAGAGTGGGGATGTGTCAATGGAATATGAGGCTGAGTGCTCCCAAATGAGTAGGATTAGGTCTTAACAATAGAAATTTCTTTCCTTTATCAAGGAAAAATGAATGAAAGCTGAGGAACTGACTGAGAAGCCACTGTAGAAGAAGGCTACAGGAAACACAGAGCTGATTTCTATTTAGATGGTCAAGGATGATACTTACTATGAAGTTTATTCCTTTGTCCCCACAGGGGACATTGTGCCCATACATAGCTGAACTTCTCAAGATATACCCCAAGTAGGCTGTCACTTTCTATTTCAGGGCCACAGAGCGCCTAGGGTTCCGTGTGAGATCTGCCAATGCAATAAGCTTCTGAGCCAGGAGACCAACCTGTCACTGCTCTTTCCATTGAGCCACCCAGCTTTCCCAGAGCAGAGTGCCTACTGTGTGCAGAGGACTTTGCAGAGTCCTGTTGGAGCTTTACCCAGACTTTAAAGATGACATACATCCAAACAGAATTAATTAACCATTTAGAGCATGCATTTCCAGGGAGCGCAGGACACCATGTGCAGCATGAGACCAATCAGAGTGAGTGGGGATCTCACGTGTTCATTAAGTCCCTTCCTCAAACTTGCATGAATCCCATTTTATGCTTCCTCTCTTAAGTCGTTTTCTGGGCGATTTTTCTTCCTAAGATCAACTGATATATTCTGAGAAAATGCCTTACAATAATTGATCCTTCAAAAGTCATGTTTCCGGGCACAGTTGTGTTGGAAGTTTCCAGTGTCCCATTCAGCAGGAATGCCTCCTTCTGTAGCTCTGTGTTGTACCTAACCATTTGCATCAAACTCGAAGAGGTAGGTCGTGATGGTTTTAGAAATAGGAGCAGTAACTGACATTTTCTTTGGGCTGTTGTTTTTTTTTTTTAAACCAATTTGTACATTGATTTTTTTATGACACTATAGTCTGCTCAATGCAGAATAACTCTCCAAGGAACTTGAAGCGTAGGACAGAAGGAGGGGTGTGGAGTTTAAAGGTAGAGGGTCTCCATACCCACTTTATTGGGAAGACTTTGCCCCTGTTGGTCCTTGTTGCCATAGAACAGAGAAACTTCACAGGAAAATGCTTCCTCTGCTTTGTAGAGGAGGACTTCAGTCACATTGAACTCAAGTCCAAGGGGCTGCGCTGTGTATTGGACACAGGAGCCTTTGTACTTGTTACCCTGTTTCCTTATTTCGGCTCTTAATTATTGCACAGTGGATAGGGGAGTGGAATACTAGAAGATGCAGCATGACCTCCATTGGGGACTCTGATGAATGCATGTCCACGGATTCCACAGGTGGAGGGGCCCAGGAAGGTTACAGCACCTTTCAAAAGCTTTCCAGAAAAGAAGTCAGTCTCTGCCCCACACATTAACTGTAGACAAGAATACGTGCTGCAGAAGCTTCGTAGGCCATCTTTAAGAAAACAAAGGACTCTGAAAAATGGCTCTTCAAGTGGCTATGAATCCAATCGAGGCCATAAAAGAACCTGCGTTTAATCCAGTTGAACAAAACACTTCTGCGTACAACTAGCACACAGAGACTGGGGCAACGGTGAAATCGAATCTTAGGATGGATGAATGTATATCTGGTTCTAGACCATGGTCACCCATGATTGCTCATAGGGCCTGTAGAAGAGATGGCTGTCAGGGTCTATGCTAAGCCATCTCTTTTCTCTGAATTGTTCAAATAACTTCCAGGACTAATCTCTCATGGATTATTAACCTCTGTGGTAGGACTCTCTTGACTACAAATAAGAAAGAGTGGTTTTTAAAAGATTAAGTAGAAGGGAGGTAATTCTGTAAGTTTCCAAGCACCAACAACCAAACACCAACCCCCTAATAAACAAGCGAAGCAAACAGAAACTCCCTGGGTACCACATGTGTAGATGTTGTATGTAAGCAACATCTCTCTACCTTCTTCCACCTCCTCTGACTTTTCAGTGAAGGTAAAGCCATCTTACTTAGAGAGGAAGCACTAACCACCTTTTCAACTGATTCAGCATCTTTTCATATCAGGGCGGAGGATGTTGAAGTTGTATTTTCTTGGGACTTTTGTGCTAGAGAGGATAAATCATGTTGACTCCTGAAGATTAAAAACAAACACATAAATAACTGGTCCACGCTAAAGAGGAGTCTGAAGGACCCACTGGTGTGGGGATCAGGCCTTTAAGGAAGGTTGAACTCATTGTTTCTTTAAAGTCTGGAGCAAAAAGGCAAGGCAGGGATGAGATGGGTACCACTCTTCAAGGGATGCTGCCTTGATAAGCTTAGATTTGTGGGTGAACCTAACTGCAAAGGACAACCAGTACAGAGGGGAAGTTCTGGGCTGGGATGAGCAGGAAGAAAGTGGGTGTGTAATCCGAGCTAGCCCCACAGGAGAGGTGACACATCCAGGCATTTGCCTGGATAAGAGGCACAGACTGCATCTGGAAGCATCTGTCCCTGGAGCTCCAGGCTGACTGCAGAACAGGACAGGTGGTAGGAAGAGGAGAATAAAGTCAGAGTAGTACAGGCTACTGTGTCTAGGGCTGGTTGTTCAAAGTCTGTTTAGATACTGAGTACCTATTAAACACTGTATTGAACAATGTAGGTGTATTGAGCTGACGATATTGCCCCCTCTCCCAGGTTGATACGGTGGGAGTGTCAGAGAGGAAACTGGGTGTCAAGGGCAGGACCATTGATGCATTCACAGCAGCTGTATCAGTGCAATGGAATCTAATTCTAGCATCAGGAAGCAACAAACAATAGCCATTTTTTGTGCAGATCCCTGAATTTGGGACCTTACATGGATTTTCACTTACATGCCAGTGCATCTGTCTTAAAGCCATCAGCAATGTTTCTACTTTGCAGATGACACCGGGGCTCTATCATGTCAGATCGCTTGACTGGCATCATATGGGTAGCAAATGCTGGGGGTGGCGAGGAGAGGATCTGGATTTGGGTCTGTTTTGACTCCAAAACTTGTGCTCTTTGGCCCATGTCAAAGCCCAGAAATAGAAACTACACACAGCTAGAAGCAGAACTTTGTTAGGCTAGCTCTGCTCAGAGACACAGGAAAAGATAACAGAGTTTACAGCATGAGACAGAGGAAGAATTAAAATAGTGCTTTTAATATAATTTTCAGCAAATGTACAGTGTATACTTTATATCATGTATCTCTAAACTGCTCATCTGGAAAATATAAGCTGCAAAAAAAAAATACAGACTACCACGCTCAGAATCTATTAAGTATGTGCTTTTCTTCCTCTTCTCTTCTGGGAACCTGGATTTTTATACCCTTCTGTTAAAGTTCGGTCTCTGGTGGTTTCTTTGGAACTATTAAGAGTTAAGAGTGTTCCATCAGAGAAGTATCCCCAAAGGGGGAGGTTTATAAAGCATGTCAGAAAGCCATCCCTCAGAAGCTAGGAGAGAGACAGGCCAAAGGAAATTTGCACATCAGGTCAACCTTGCTTCTTAGGAATGATGCCCACTCTGGAGGGCTCCTGAGCACATGACACCTCCTTTGTCCTTGTCACAGGCCTGTGCTTGAAGCCTCAAAGGACCAGACACTGGATCATCCACATGGGACCCCTTGGGTTCCCGGGCAGCGCAGCGCTATGTCAGGCCTTGAGGTCTGTGAGCGGTAGTGATGGCGGCGGTGGCAACGGTAGGCTCTGCCATCAGAGAGGGCAGCCCTCAGCTTCGCACAAAGGAGTCTTCTGAAGGTGACTGTGACTCAGGGCAGGTTTTCTCAGTCTCAATGTCTTGATACTCTGTGCCTAAAGGGGAAGGAGGGAAGAAGAGCCAAGAGGAAAAAGAGATGGATCTTTTCCGCATTTCCTACTTTCTATTAGACTTACATCACAGCGTCATGGCTTTCCAGTGAGAGGGATGTGCAGGAAGGAACAGCGGTAATGGGCTAGCTTTTTCTCCAAGCCCAAGAGCATCTATGGAGGCTCGATCTCTCAAAGTCTCTCAAAGCATATTTACCTGTACTCTCATATCAATACTCATCATGGGGGCAAGCAGATATACCCCAAACCTGACTTTTTTCATTTACGTAAGTCACCAGTAATTGAGCTTGTGTCCAAGTGTTACTTGGACTCCAAGAGTCGCTTTATGTCTTTATTAAAGAGCAGGCTGAGTGCCAGGGAAAACCACTTGAACCACAGTCAGGCTTTCTCCTGTAGCACTGGGGACCAGTTCATCGTCCATTCATCCAGACAGTCACTGCGTGTCAAGTGAAGCAACCTCCTCACTGCGGCCTGGTCTGAGGAAATGTCACGCCTCCATAAATGATGCTGTGACTTTATTTGAAAGGTATTAACAATTTAACTCATCCCTGTGACAATCTGCAAGACAGGTGACTTTTTTTGTTCAGAGACAGGTAAACGGAGACCATAGAAACCCCTGGTTATTGATCAGTCCTCTTTTGATTTTGCCCTGTTAGTTTAAAAGGTGACAACAGTCTGCACTCAGCACTTCGAAGCTGAGACTTGGCCCATTGAGAAAGAAGCCCATGTTCTGGGCTTGTCTTTTTGCAAGGTTCATGTTCTTACAGTCTTGGGAAAGCTCACTGGAGAAGAACTCCCCAGATGGTTATTTTTCCAAAAGCATGTCAGAATGCCAACTCCACAGAGGGAGAGGGGGAATTGGGATGGAGGAAATGTGCGTATAGGTTGGCACTGCTCTTTGGGGCAGCGCAGCAGTGAGAGTGGAGGCTGCTTCTTACTCAGCACAACTGGCTGGGAAGCATTTGGTGTGGCTAAGGTGGATGAAAGCAGGCTCTGCAAGGTCTCTACTTGTTAACTGTTACAGTGAAATCGGCTTTCTCACTTTATGGTCCTGGGGTAGGAGGCGATGTTTCGCAGAGATCTTACTTCTAGCTCTTGGCTCATTTCTCTGGCAAACTATCTACTCTTGTGTCAGCACCCTGTCCCCTCGCCATCCTTCCTCCTTGTAGAAGGATGTTCTGCTGACTTCCAGGTTCCCACTTCGGCAGTTGTGTGCTGGACTAGAAAAGGCCCTAGTTCGGCAATTAGGAAGACCTGGTACTGATTCCCAATGACCTAACTAGCTGGTGACTTGGGAGACTTGAGTTTTCTCGGCCCTCCTTGTCTGATCTGTAGAGAGGGGGGGACATGACTTACCTGTCAGGGATACCCCAAGTGGGCTGCTGGGGTCAACTGGGATTCTGCATTCTTGGACGTGGCACGCAACTGCTAGGCTCAATAAACAAGAGCCCACAAGCCCTTCTCCCTTTACAGTCTGGATTAAACTCAACCTATGTTTTAGTTGTGCTCCTCTTCTAACGAGCTCCCTGCATTGCACTGCCCTGCTTCATTTTATGGCCTCAGATCATAAATCAAACATTCTTGCCAAATTTGCCTCCACAAGAGCCACCTTCTATTTGATTAGCATGAACTTAAGAAAAACAGTAAGGGGACGGCCAAAAATTTCAACCTACAGAATGTCACATCTTCAGAAAATTGGCTACATTATTCCATTTGCTCATAGCAAAAAATAATAATCACTTCTACCTTATGGAAAAATATTCAAAATGTATGATTATTATCAAGCCCTGATTGTCGACTTGAGCTGTTATTATAAAAATGGAAATGTCTAGATGCTCAGCTTTTCAAAGCCAGCAGTCTGGAAAGAGTAAGACATTGTGTACGTTTAACATGCCTGAAGCCCCTGGGTCAGGGCTGAGCATACGAGATGGATGTGACCATGTCTGGTAGGAGGCAGGGGTTGGGAGCTCCTGCCTGGTACACAGAATAGCCTCCAGGACTCTTGATACATTTCAGAATGTATTCCCTTTTTCCCTTTACCTTCCCATCTTGGGTGGAACACCTTGTACTAATGGACCACTGAGATAAGGGATAAAAAACATCGATAGCTAAGAGAGGGAGAGTAGACACTCTCTCCAGAATACAGCTGCCATTGTGTCCTGCTCATTATACCAGGGGGCATATAAGAGTGGGGGGCCTAGTTCATTTAGGTCAGAGACTTTGAGATTAGGCATTTCCTGGAGGCAGGGAATGAATGAGGCTCCCTTATATCTACCTTGGTAGGGAGGGAACATTTATCACGGTTTGGACTCATGCTTGGGTTTTAATTTTGGCCTTTCTCATGACCTTGAGCCAATTCTGAATCCTTCAAAGTCTCATTTTCCTCCCCTGTAAAATAAAACTAGCGATAGTCCCTGCCTCACAGGGTTGGTGTTAAGATTAAACGTGTTAATGCATGTAATCAGTACAGCCCAGCAGTTAGTTCAGAGTAAGTACCTGATAAATGTTAGAGACTGTTATTATTAGCTATTACTAGTGCTTACCAATTATTCTCCCTGACAGACTGATTAGCTCTGGAGTGCCAATGTTTTATGTTGGTGCTGAGGAGGGAGAGGAGGGAAAGGGCTTGAAGATCCATTCAGCATCTGGATCCACTCCTCTTTCCCTGTTTCCTATATCTCTCCCTCATGTGTCCATATCCATCATTTAAGGGGAAAAAAGTTTGGTCAGTCTAGTTGAAATGTCAAGTGTCAGGCTGGAAGGGATGATAGTTCTGTAGTTCAAATTCTCAACTGTACCCAAGAGAAAAATGAGGTAGCCTTAAACTCCAAAGTTTGACAACAAAAGGGCACTTTCTTCCTCATTGGAAACAAGTGAGATGCTTGAATTAGATTGCTGTGGTCAGGAACATTAGAGTTGATGTTCACCTACTCTAGGACCCTTTGGAGAAATGGCTCAGCCAATGCTATAGCCAATATTTAGGTGCCAGATGCGCCCTACCTATGCAGAACTGATAGTGTCTCCAAGACATTTAGTGCTACCTTGGCACACCATGACCTTCCTTTCAGCCACTAATAGTTTTTGTAAATAAAACTTTATTGGTACACATCTTGGGCATTGTTTCACTTATTGCTCTGAGTTGATTTGGGGTAACAATACAGGGTAAATAGTTTTGACAGTTTTCTGGCCTAAAAGGGTTGAAGGATTTTATTACAGTCCTGAACAAGAGCAATGTGTTGTCCTTGCTTTGGTGACTCTATCTGTGTATGGTGATAGGGGTGACTTTTTCCTTCATCTTTTGGTAGGTACCCAGGAGACACCCACTGTTATTTAGTCTCCAGGATTCCCTCTTCTCTTTCTTTCTCCTTTTTGATTACTGCAGCTATCAATCAAAGCTTGCTATCAGCATGAGTGGGCTCTGAGTCATTTCTCACACGCAGACAGAATCTGGCTCGGAATGTTCCTTTGTTTGTGTTAAAATCTGTCCAGCTTACTGAGCTGTAAGCCTTGGAGGAGAGGAGCCATGCACCTGGCCTATAGGGTGGCACACAGCCCAATGTTTTAGATAAAAGAACAAATACATCATGTTCAAACACCACATCCTTGAGAAAAACAAACCCGGCAACGAAAAATTATGCTAGCATAAATGGTCTCTGATAAGTGTAAGCTCCTGTCTTCAACTCCGAGGCAGGCAAATACTCCTGAAGTATGGGACCATCTTTGCCTGTCTGAATTTCCCAGTGTAGGTTTGCCAGGTCATGTTTATCCTGCCACGGCGCAGGAGTAGGTGAGATTTCTTACAGGGGTGAAGAATAAGGGAGGCAATGTAGAGTAAGGGGTTCCAGGGGCTACACAAAGAAGTGGCCACTAACAAAGGCCTGCGAGCAACAACCTTGGACTGCCAGCCTGGCTCTTGAGTGGCAGCAATACTCTAGAGGAGCTGGGACCCACAGCCTGTCACTTTGGGTCAGTTGCCCTATGAAATTGGGTTTTGAGTCAGAGAGGAAGAGATTGGTGTGGATTGGGTGAGGCAGGATATAGTGAGTGAGGAGATAAAGCAGAAGGAAAAAGGCTATGGTTGGATCCCAAATAAATTTCCTAAACCAGAATATATTTCACGACCAACCTCCCTTGCAAAACGTGGTAGCTCTTAGGTATTCGACCTGGATTCGTAACTTAAAGGTGAAGGTTAATTGTGTTGAGGGCAAACCCAGAGGAACTGTCCAGGCTCTACTTTTTGGTACTGCCCCTGGCTCCTGGCCAGAGAGCTGGTTGGCCCATCCGTCAAAATAACCAAACTACAACAGTAATGGCCAGAAAATACTTTCCATCTGTTAGACTGGGGGGCGGAGGGGGGCAAGAAAGCCGCTCACCTGGGTCTCCCTGCTCGTCACAACCAAACCAAACACACAACAAAAATAGAGCAAGACTCCAATAAACAGCAACGGTAGCTTATCCCATCCTTGTCTATCTGTATGATCAGATAGTTGATTTCTACATACTGATATTTATTATTCAGTGTTACTGAGTAATGCTTTAAAATCTGTCATGTAGATCTTATGACACAACCCATGGTTGCCAAGCTGTGGGGGATGAGAGAACCACTCTTCCCCAGGACCAGAAGCAGCAGATGGCAAGAAAGTCAGATGGGCAGACTGGTAACCAACAATTGTGTTTCCTCAGAGCATTTGTCTGTGAGTTCACATGCATACTTACACTTTCTGGGTTCCTTTACAAAAGCCTCCCTGAAAGCTACTGGAGAGGAGGGGCTAACCCCCACATCACAATTATATACTCGGAAAATCCTCAGGGGCAGTGTGACTATTGGCTGGTTGGGTGTCCTTATGCAGAACATTCCTGTGGGTTATGTCAGGCCTACAAGGCTTTTCACAGTGTGAGGAGAAACTCCATGATATCACTGGATCCGGGGATCTAAATGGATAAGACTACACACAACCCTTCTTAAAAGTCACCCCCAGAGCAGCTATCCCACTGAGAAGTAGAGAAAAGGAAATGGCTGTTAGTCACGCTGCCTTCCTGAACTCTCCAATCATTCCTCAGGGGGCTCTTGGCTTTCTTTATTATTCTGCTGTTAAGCACTAACAGTGGGATCCTTAGGGGGACCCAAAAAAGAAGGATTCTCTTGCTCTTTATTTGCTGTGAGGAAAGTCTGACCATTCTGTGGCTTTGTTATTATCCCCAGGGACTCAGAGCATCATGGCCTTTCTTGTGGAGGTGGGAAAGTGAGTAACAGAGGCACAGGTGTCCTTGACAGCACACAACTTCAGCTGATGGAAGAAAAGCAGGTTTCCCACACGTGGCAAGCAACACAGGTACAGAGCCTAAAACCTGCATGGTCTATATGGAAGAGGCATAAAGATCTGTCAAAGGCCACAGCCGAGACCTTTCCATCCATCCTTGTATGCCTTCAACTAAGATGGCAGAGGGATGACCTCAGAAGACAGAACTCCGATTTCATTTTTTAGATTTTCTCCGTTCCTCTCAGGTTTGCTTTCTGTATGTTCAAGGGAGATCTTAGCAGGACAGTTCTCGTGCAGAATGCCACTCAAAACCAGACAACCAAGGGGCTGGATCTAGCCTTGGATGCACAGTGGATTTTTTTTTTATATAATCAAAAGGAAAATTAAAAGTCGATTGAATGTTCTCCTCTGTCATACATGAGAGAAATTGAAAAATTTAAAGATAGCACAATATTCATTGAAATCATTTTGCCACAGGGAGATTTTAAATTTATAAATAACTGTTGATAAACGTGAGCCCTGGAGTTGGGTTCCTTTGGTGTCTTTGAGAACATTTCAGTGAAAAGAAAATCCAAGATACGGAGAGCTTAAAAATTATTTTTTTTTCAAAAAGCAAATCATCTCATGAAACAAAGTGTACATCCCAGGGCCTCAGTTTGGAGAGATACATAGCAGCACAGAGAGGCCAGTTAACCTACTAGCCATTCATTTTCAAAACAAGACAGAACGAAAACCTGTTTGGAATGTGACCAAAACCTTCAAAGCAACAGAACTCACTTCATGAACTGGTTGGCGAACCATTCCCCCTTTTCTAGTTACAGGCTCCATGAGCACCCTGCCTATGTTCATGAACAAGGCTAGGTTAATGCTAGTCTGTTTAGAAGCACCCTGAAGGAGGCGGTGGATCACAGCCACACGGCCACACAGCATTCTCTAGGTTATCTTGGTTTGATGCCTCCTTCAACTTGGGGCTATCATCCAGACCTCTCCATTTACATTGTCCGTTAAAATAAAAAAGCTGGCACATCCCCCTGTCTTTACTCTTCTGGCCTTTATTCTTTCATTGCTTCAAGTGAACTAACTGTAAATGGCTGTTTAAGGTGAAAAATAAAACCAAGCATCCTTCGTGGCCTGTTCCAGGGTATGTCTACAACACAGGTCAACAAAAAGGCATGAAGGGTGATCTGACTGGGCCCTTTGCTATGCATGTATGTGCTCCCTTCTGACCCAGTCCCTGAAGACAGTGGCCATACTGTCATAAGCGTGCTGGTGCAAGAGATTCCCCTACAGGACTCTTATCACAAATGACTGTGCAGGTCTCTGAGGTTCAGCTGCTTTTGACACACCAAGTTCAGGATTGACCTGGGACCCGTCACTGCCATTTTCATGCATTGGCCACATGATCACTTCTGCGCTTGTGGGTTTATGATCACAGATACCACAGCCCACTCAACAGGAACCATACTTCCTCTCTCTCCTGTTTCCAGGAGCAAGGTTCCCGTCCACACAAACCCACATCTGAGCGAGCCTCCTTCACAGGCTAAAAGGAAGGCCTGTTGGAACATGAAGCATGAATATGAAAGCGCTTCCCATGACAGTGACATCATCATGGGGAACAAAGCCAGAAGGCAGATTTGCAGCTTGTCACGTTATCCCAGGATCTCAAATGTGCATCTTTTAAAGCTGCATTTACATTCTTTCTGGAGTATCCTTTTCTTAGAACGAGCTGTGTATTTTTCTGCACGGTATCAGAATGAGGATAAAAATGACAATGGATTAATTGCATCCCTTGAATCACTTTATATTTTTGGTGCATTAAAAAAGGAGAAAAGTGAAAGCTTTGTTAGTGACTGAAGGGTTAACACAGACTCAAGAAGTAGTTAAAAATAGTATCAGAGGATTATACACACAACAGTTGGAAATTCGTACGCTTTGTAAGTTTTGTTGATTTTGAAAAAAATGGTAAAATGTTTGGCAAATGTAAGCAAATGACTTGGGCTATGTTGGGGCTCACAGGCTCTGAGCAGGTCAGTCATAGCCGGGTGAGGCCCACAGCTTCCTGAGGTCACACTGTGGGGCTAGTAGGGAGGAGGTACTAGGAGATGGGGAGGTACATGCCCCCCCTACCCAGGTCCCCCTTGGGCCCTCAGTCTTGACATGGAAATGGAGCTGGTGAGAGGTGCCAACCACAGACTCCAGTCCGGATGGCCCATCAGCATCTCTCAGAGAACTCTGGGGACTTGAACCACACACAGACTGGGTGAGTGGTCTACACAGTGACCCATATTGCGGCAATTGGAGAGAGGAGTAGGGCTTCCACCCCTCCAACCTGCACCCCCCAACCCTGACGGAGGGAGAGGGTATCACTAGTGCTTATTCTGGCAATGTTTCCAACTTGAACTTGTGATTTTAGTAGACTCATTTTTTTTATAATGCTTTTAAAGTTTTGCATGTGTGTGCATATCCAGAAACGTCCATCCTCCAAGCTGGCCACAAGTGTTCCCTGAATTTGGCAGTGCCTGTTGCTTGTAGCTGTTGGCATCGTGAAAAACCATAAGGTACCTTCCAAGCAGAGCCCAGCAGTGTGCATGTCCTCCAGGGCCATCCCATCCTCTCTTTATTCTGAATCCTGACTGACTCTGAATTTTTTGAATAAGACAAAGGTCGTGTGTGTGTGTGTGTGTGTGTGTCTGTCTGTCTGTTTTTGAAATCCTTTTTCTCTCTCTCTTTTTTTATTAAGAAAAATGACCCTTTGTTCACAGAGTTCAGCCTTCCTCCAGTAGTCACTATAAGACGGATTCCATGTTTTCACACCACTCATGGTCCTCCAGGTTATAGATAAACTTTGTCCTATGTGTCTGGTGCGCGGGCACAGGGTCCCTCCCCAGATTGTCTAGGGTCAGAGTAGAGGCAAAGAACTCACTGGTGCTCAGCCCGCCCTCGTGGTTTTTGATGTAGCGTTTATAGTTTTTCCGCAGGCACTGCCACGTGGTGGTGTAGAGGATGAAGGCAAAGGACTTGAGCGCAATGGCGATGCTGACGTACAGGTATCTGTAGACCACATTGTCATAGAGGACGCAGGCGCCTTGCTCCCCACAGAAGGTGCTCCAGAACAGACAGGTGGAGTCGATACCAGCCCCGAAGATGAGAGGTGGGGGGATGAAACCTGTCAGAAGGAAGAGATCATTTCAGATTTTTGACTCGGTTGGACAGTTCACTGCCAAGAAGGGATCTTTCATCCCTGGCTATGCATTTATTTATAGGACTGCTCAGAGAATATGTTGGATTGCTAGGCTCAACAGTGCAGTGGTTCAAACCACTGGAACATACATCCTAGTTCAGCCTTCGTTATCCAGACAAAAATCATTGCGCTCTCGATGCCCAAGGCTGGATAAACTAATACATGAAAAGCATTTAGGATGGTATGTGTTGTGCCTGGTAACTGTAAACATGACATAAGCAATAGCTGTCATTATTCTGAGATGGGAAAATGTCTTTTCTGGAGCCTTAGTGTTTGTCAACCTCCCAGAGGGAATCTCAAGGAGATGTGTGGCCCTGCTCACTGCCCTGTTGCGTGGGGTTTGCAGGGCTGTGTGAATGCCCAGTGGAGGGACCAGCGACCAGAAGTAGAATGTGAATACGTCATACTGTGTGAGCACATAAATAGACACAGTTACAGTGTAATATGGGACATGTGACAAACATACTCGTGATTAGTGTTGGTCTAGTTATTAAACTGGTGTGAATTCTTTTCATGTGGAGCTGATACCAGATACCCACAGCAATCACCATAAATGTTAGATGAGATGAAAACTGTCCCCTTTCTTAACTCAGCTCCAGGGCAACCTGCTGGTCTATTTGCCTGTTCTCAACCCTTCACTCCAATGCCATTTGACCCGACTTAGACCATCCACAGCCACCAAAATCCTGGTGTTTGTTTAAGATACAGCTCTATCATTATATATTTGTTCATTTGTTTTCTTTTTTAAAGACATTGTATAGGCTGTATTTAAACTCATGGGCTCATGTGATCCTCCTGTTTCAGCATTCAGTGTAGCTGAATTCCAAGTACTTGGGTCCTTACTGCCATCCTGGGCTCCGTCATTTGCTCTGTGTGTGTGGGTTTGTGTGCGCACATGCACGCATGTGGAAACCAGAGGTTAGCATTCAGTGTTGTTCAGCTGGAATTGCCTACTTTGTTTTCTGAGACAGGGTTTCCGATTTCCTTGGAACTTGCCAGTTTAGTTATGCTGGCTGCTCAGGGACCCGCCAGAGAAGCAACCGTTTCTGCTGCTTCCCCAGCGTTGGGATTACAACCCTTTTTTGTTTGTTTTAATGTGAGAATCTGGTCCTGCTTGCATGGCAAGCCTGAGGTTTGATCCTTATCACTGAAAAAAAAATCCTAGGTGATTCTGGTCTGTTTTGAGGAGCCTTATTTATAGGTTAGGGGGAAAATGAATAAGTTAATAAGTTACTAATACAAATTCATTGTTTAGGATTTCTAGCACTCCCTGAGGCTAGGCTATGGTACCAGCGAACTGATAAGCCCACCCACAGTGGTCAGAATGCTGTCAGATGTCTAGATGATACAGCACCACCATACTGAGGGGGTGCATAGGTATAGGAAAGCTGCACAGAGGCTTCAGCACCTCCCTGTTTTAAGATGGGCCTGAACGGATTGCTGGGTTCTATATTACCCTCTTCGGAACTGAGAGGTTGGCAGAGCTGCCTTCTAGGTCTTGGAGTCTTGGCCTTCTCCTAAGTCTGCTGCTTTTTTACCCTAGAGGGAACCCCCACATGATGGATTCTATTGGAATCCCCATTAAACTCCTCAAGCAGCTTGATTTGATAAATATTGTAAGCTCAGAACCCCTGCAAGCTGTTCTCTGATCCTGGTGCAGACTTCGGTCCTGCAGAGTGGAAACATTGTCTGCTTCACTCCCTGTGGCACCGAGGCTGCTTAGGAGCTCATGACTTCCCCACTAACTGGGCTGGAGCATGTTCTCCCCACCCCAACACGGAGGGATTTCCATGGCAACTGATGCACACGTGGATGGATCCGTGGCTAAATGGCACTGATTTGACCTATTCTTGGGCACAGTGGGACAGCGTAAATCCATTCACCTTTCCTGTTGCTGTGGTTTCATTTCATGATTAGATGCCAAATGCTCTTTCTACCCCTTGTGACCAATCGTGAGGTCATTAGCCTTTGCCCTAGCTACTAGTCACCCAGCGGTGAAAAGCCAATACTGAGGGTCACCCTGCTCAAGGGACATCCTGTTGAAAAGTCTGCCACAGTGAGGAGCTAAAATCTAGATGTTCTTTATTCCATAATGCATGGATTCTTGGACACATAGGTACATTTGGCAAATAAGAATATATTTTTAGCATATCACAAGACATCTGGAGTATAAGGGAGCCATTTGTTAGTACTTGTTTAAGCTCAAACTCATTACACACCTCCTTCATGATCCTGTGTCTGAGTGTCTATTTATAATATTCACTTGTCTTTAAGTAGAGTATGGGTGCTCTGAAGGTATCAGTTTTATTCTATTGCCAAGTTCCTCTAGCAAATGATGATGCCCCTGAAAGAACCAGAAAGAACCTTCAAGTAGCTAGAAAGCTCGGTGTCCATTAAAGTTTTCTATGCCGTACTGGAGATCTTAGAGAACGTTGGTGGTAGAGATGAGAGAGTCCTAACTCTAAGGTCACTTGCTCTCTTAGTGTCTCTGTAAAAGATGGAGCTAATAGCACCTTCTAGGGTACAAATGATTTTGCAAGGGGCCTGACCCATTCACAGGGCCAGAACTTTTGCTAACCCATTCATCTTCTACAGGGACTTAAGGTGGGGGATTTCCGAATAAATGCTAGGCTTAATAAAATGAGAATAACCTTCATGAGACTTCTTTTGTATTTCTACATAAAGCATTAGCTTTCTTTTCTGCTAAATTAAACTCCTCCCTTTTTATTGACTTGCAATTCTCTTCCAAAGGGCAGACTCTTGAGTTCCAGGCTTGGGGAGACTACACAGATGTCAATCTGAAGCACCCCTTTCCTCTGGAAGTCTTTGCTATTCTCGAACTCCCCTGAGCGGTTACTCATCAGATTCCTAGCACCTTGACTAATTTTCACACTCAGCCATTCATCTCTGTGTGTGTGTGTGTGTTTTAAAGAAAATCAAAACAAGCTGTCCTCAGAAGATGCTGACTCACACTGAGACCAATGGGAGATTTCTATACTATTAGTAACAAGTCAGCTAAGCACTGGAGAGACTGCAGGTCCATCCACCATAATTCCTTCCCTAACTCATAACCTCTCTCATTGCAAAGGAAAAGAGGCCAAGAGCTCAAACCTAGTCATTTGCTTTTCTTCTAATTCAAAGCTCATTAATTTGAGAAGATTTTAAACCTTTTCTCTGGGATTTCCAGGGTTACAGAGAACAGGTTATTTATTTACCTTCTGCTAAGCTCCTGGAAGCCCTGTTTTGATGTGCGAAGAGAGAGAAACACACAGGCATATTCAGATCCCTGCCAATTGTAGAGTTCTCCCTCCTCTGGGCTTGTTACTGCATAGAGAAACAGGGAGCCTGATTTGTAAACACGCGTCCCCAGTATCTGGCAGAATGCCTCTGGCAGTACCGGCAGACACTTGTCAGCAGGAAGAGACACTTTGCCATCAGTTGTCCTTGCCGCCTTTTTTATTTTTTTTCCTCAGTCAGGGTGCTCACATCTGGAGGTCTCCTGGTGAAGGAGGACATTCTATTCCATCTCTGTCACTTGGGAACCAGGGGACTGTGGGCAAGTTCCACAACTTCACTGAATCTCAGCCTGTTTGTAAAATGGGTACATGTTTACTTCCTTGGTGTAGGAGTGTATTTCATGTGTCTGTGTAAGGGCAGGAGGACATGGGGAACAAAGTCAGTGTTAAGAGTCTTCCTCAATCCCGTTCCACTTTATGATTTTTGAGACAGAGTTTCTCACTGTTCCTGAAAGTCACTGATGGACTTGCCTGTCAGTGAGTTCTAGACAGCATCCTTTCTCTGCCCCTCAAGTGCTCAGGAGTGACAGGCAATGCCACCAGGCCAGCCTTTCACACAGAAGCTGGGAATCAAAACTCTGGTCCTCAAGTGTTTCAAGGACTGAACCATCTTCCCAGCCCCCAAATTATACTTTATTGTAGAGTTAATTTTTTAATTGAAAAAATATGGGTAGAGAATGCTCACCAATCAGGTTCTCACCCTATTTTTAGGCTTTTGATCTCTGTCCCTTTGGCAGCTGACCACCCGCCATCTTTAAATACCCCATTTCCATAGTAACAAATATGTACAGAAAACCTTTCAAGCCAAGAGTTTTTGGGTTACCCCTCACCCCTTAATGCTGTGGGACAATGGTCTTTTATCCTGTCACTTGTATTATTTTTAATAAAATGCTGATTGGCCAATAGCCAGGCAGGAAGTAGAGGTGTGGCTACGAGAACTATGGGAAAAAGGAAAGATTCAGTCTGCGGTTGTCACCCAGACACAGAGGAAGCCAGACAACGGAGCAAGCAAGATGTGACTGCCTTGCCGAAAAAGGTACCAAGCCATGTGGCTAACATAGACAAGAATAATGGGCTAATATAAGATGTAAGAAAGAGTTAATAAGAAGCCTGAGCTACTAGGCAGTCAGTTTATAATTAACATAGACCTCTGTGTGTTTTCTTTGGGACTGAATGACTGCGGGACCGGGCGGGACAGAAACCCCTGTCAACGCCTTAAGAGCGAGTCTTTTTTAGAAGACAATCAGATGCTTATGGAAGGGAGACCAGGTAGTGTCTCTTCTCATTTGAGCGTCTTCATTGTGATACAGCCTTACTATGAAAGGAGTGGGAGGCAGAACTGATAGTGGAGTATTTTGTTAGAAACATCTCCCTTCCCTTTGTGTCTCCTGGGCAGAAACTGGAGTGTGAAACCTGCCTCAATAGGGCGTCACCATATGTTGGCAGAATATATGACAAGCTCAATGCTACTTGCTGTTTCAAAAAATATTAGAAGAATTAAATCTTCCTTATACTCTAGCTCACATATGTGTATACACATATACATTACACACACACATATATACATATACTATATATATGTATGTGCACATACAACACATATACACATACCGTATATGAGCAAAACCCTCTATGCTGCTTACGGAGACAGTCTCTGCTTTTCAGAAATCTATTAACAGAGATTAACCCTCAAGGCCCTATATCTTGGCTTTTTTATTCCTTCTCATGGCTGAAAAGGCAAGGCCTATTCATATTCTTTGGTCTCAACTTAAAGGGGGAATTGAAAGGCTTTTGTAAGAAAAATAAATCCACGTTCCTTTACAGGACAAAAACGGAGGCTGAAAATGGCTGTGCCATTTACCTTCATAGAAAGATAACGGTTCTCCTTCCGCTTACTTGCCAAGACTCGAATTCACCTCGGATTCCATTCAACCCAGAGCAATTACTGTTAGCGGCGGCTCCAGCTAGGGGGGGAATGTCGAAAGTATTCTCCTGAAAAGATTGACACATTCCTCTCCTTCAGCAGTGCTGAGAGAGGGGTCGGACTTAGTGACGCCAGCAGGTGCTTCCCAGGGACGCCTGCCACTCACTTTTCTGAATTCTGAGAACTCAGCAGCTACTGCATTCTTACCTTATTCCTGGGTCCTTTGTTAAAAAAAAAAAAAAGTCTGGAAAGTTCCAGAGCTTAGGTAGTCTGCCAAAGCCCACCTAGACAGGAGTGACAGCGAGCCGTGCCTGGTTGCAGAGGGCTCAGTGGTCAAAGCGATATCCCTCTTGGCCAGGTAAGAGAAGTGGACTCTGCGTGTGTGGACAGCACATGCTACAGCCTGCTGTGCAGCCCATGTCCAACAACTACTTATGAATTAAAGAGGAACAGAGGGCAGGGGAAAAGTCCTCCCTGCCTCCTGGACACCAACTCCTGCCCACATGGGGTCCTCGAGTGCGCTGTGTTTCCCTTTTCTAATAAAGCATGAGCTGATGCGCATGTTTCTTCTTGCCTGTACACCCTCCTCTATTCTAGGCTATGCCCAGAGCCGGAGCTCAACAAACCCACCAAGATCTGCATCAGGTTTCTAAGAAATGCATTTCTTAGACAAGACCTAAGCCCCAAGGCCAGGACACCCAGAAATGAACACACATGTGCAGATGCATACGAAGGCCCTTCCATTGCTGGCTAGCAGGTTAGCTCTGTCGAACTATGCATGGTGATTGGTGGGTGGAGATTTCATGGTGAATCCAGCCTGTTCTACTCAGTACCTTTGAGACCTCTGGTTGGTTGCATCTGTTCTGTTGGTCCATTCCGGGCTTCCCAGTATCACAGGACCGAACTCAAACCTCAACTTCATCTTGCTCTCTGTTTCTTCTTTGCTCAAATCTACTTTGCTCGCTACAGATATGGGGAGGTGGCTGAATAGACACTGTCTCCATATCATGGCGGTCATTGCTTTCTGCCTTCTAGGCTTCCTGCTCTAGTCTCGATCAATAGATTTTCACTTTGATCAATGTATTTTCACTTTGATATGCATGTGTGTGTGTGTGTATGTATTTTTTTGTTTTCTACCCTTTTTTTGAGACAAGGTCTCTCACTGAATCTGGAGTTGTGCAGACTGTCTGGGCAGCAAACACCAGGGATCCTCCTACCCCTACCTCCCCAGAATTGGAATTATAGCTTTTTTATATGGGTTCTGGTTTTATATGGATTCCTAATTCAGGTTCTTGTGTTTCTGTTACAAGCACCTTACCAACTAAGCCATCTTCTCCACAGCCACATCTTGATGCCTTTGATGAACTGTCCTGCATCCTGCCAGCCTTGCTGCCAGGCTGATCTCCCCTAATCAGACCACTGAATGTGTGTCCGTGCTCCCATCTGAGACCCCTGCCTCTCTGCTGAGTGCAATCTTTCCCCGTGAAATTCAAAGTGTTCTTTAACTCTGCTCATAAGAAGCCTTCCTGCTTTGCCCCTACCTACTCCACCCCTACTTCCAGGATCCTAAAGGCAGGATGGTATCTCTGGCTCCTTACATTCTTTGTGGCACCCGGAGCCTTAGACACGAGTCACTGTGCATGTTTGTTTCTAGGGATTTGAGTTGATGTGACATCCATGGTAGGGAGTCGACCTCAGGGACAATTTACTTTTTGCTTTAGCAGGGCCAGGGAATCAAACCCGTGGCTTTACAATTGCAAGTAAGCACTCTACCAATGAACAATACCCCTAGTCCCAGGATCAGATGCCATGAACAAATGGCTGGCCTATAACCCAGACGGAAGGGCCTTGATCAGTGCATTTGTCATAGGAGGGAGGAGGAGGGATCTACTGCACCAGGAATTCTGCTGAGGGAGCATCCAGGTCATTCTGAGTTAACTGACGCTTCTCCAGCTCTGTGGCCTGCTGTTCCACTTCAGCCACTGGTCTGGATGACATGAACTGGACATGTGTTCCCACACTCTGGCCTTTTACTGGTTCTCAGTGTTGAGGCAGCTCGCCCTGTTTCTGTCTGGTCAGTCATGCCTTGGGTTTTGTCATGTCTCAGCACTGCTCCACCTGAGATCTTAAAGCAGATGCAGCCGCTTGGGCCACAGTTCCTATATTCCCATTCCATCAAGTCCTCACGACTCCTTTATCCCTTTGCCCCTTTCTGTGGCCTCCTATTTTACCTCTTCCTTATCCAGGCCAGGTATTACCATCAATCACGTTAGCTTCACTTTGGCCACTAGCCTCATTTTTTTTAAAGGTCTCATGTAGCCCAGGCTTGCTATGTAGCCCTACATGACCTTGAACTTCTGATTCTCCTGTCCCTGCCTTCCTCTTTCTGGGACTGTATCATCAAGCCTGGCTTTATATGGTACTGGAGATCAAAGCCAGATCTTCAAGCATGCTAGGCATGTGTTCTAAGGGTTGAGCTATATTCCTGGAACTTATCATCCTTACTTTTCTTACTCTGCTCTCCTTTTACCTCATCTACCACTAATACCACCAACTGCCATCTTATTTCTGCTCTAGGGCTACTAGGGAAGTTCTCAGCCCACAGTGCCACTGAGGTCCCTGCTCTGCCTGCCACCTCTTCTCCATTGGTGACTAAAACACTCAGGAAACTAACGTTGCCTTCACTTCTGGATCCTGCAATTCTTTTCTATCCTGTCCATAGCCCAGTGCGGTCTTCCATGCCAACCTACTTCCTTCTGCCCTGATGTGTCAATGTCTTGCTCTTATACACCCCCGTCGAGTATGAGAGCCACTGGCCAACATGTTGCAACATTAATGAAAACCAATAAAGGTTGAATAAAGCAGCCCACACAAGCCATGTTTCAAGTGCTCAAAATAGGATGAGATAAAGAACATTTCTGTTGTCACCTCAGGACAGCCCAGCCATGGTCCATGCCTCTCCTCACCTGCCTCTTGGGTCATGTGCCTGTCTTAAATACCAGTATCTCCTACCCATCTTCCTGCATACTTTACACTGTTCCTGGATTGTCCGAAAATACACAATACAATATAAATACTATATTGAGCAGCTTATACTATTGTTTAAGAAGTGGTGACTAAAAAGCCAGTATGGGCATGCTCAGTATGGATACTATGTTGTTCTTTTGGTGTGATGAATTTGTCTATTTGAGACTTGCAGAGGTGGAAAGCCAACTGAACTTCAATTCAGAGACCAAGTCGTGAAGGTTCTTCCCCATTAACTTCTAATCCAGTATCCCAACAAAAATCCCTCTCTCCACTCTAATTTGACCATACCTTATTTGGAAATTAGACAGAATCCCTTTCTGAGGTACACAGTGACTCTTGTCCCTGTCATGGTAAAGCCTGCCTATCAGCAGCTTCCATTTGTCCTAGAGAAAAAGGTCAAAGCTACACAAGAGACAGGAGACCTTTTTCAGCCTTGCCCCACCCAACTTCCCTCACCAAGTTCTCAGGATCCTGGAAGCTTTATCCTTGTAGGCCCTCCTGTCTAAATCACTCTTTCCTCTTCCTGTGTATCTTCACAATCCTACTTACTCTGCGCTCAGGACATCATGCCTGAATCCCACAGTAAAAGTTAAGTGGCCCTTCCCCAAGTCACTGTTGTCCCAGTGCAGACTCCAACATAGATCTCGTCACACTCAACTTCAATGTCCCCATCGTATTCCCATTACCCACATGGGGCATCATGAAGGCCGGCAGTGTCATGGGATCTGATTTATTCATTGGCCTCGCATTAACAATAATGGCCATTAATCTTATAGGGTTCTGGAGGAGATGGAATTAGGCCAGAAGCCAAGACTTTTCTGCTAAGCCGCTTTTAATTAAACAATGAGACAGTGTCATATCCTCTTAGCGCAGGGGTTTTCCAAACTGATTTGTGACCCATAATGGGCAATAGAATCAATATGCTGGGTCATAACCAACTTTTCGTAAAGCATGGAGTGGAATAGAGAATAATGTGAATGTCTTACACACATTTTCCCATGAAATTTTTGTCTCAGCTATATCTATGCATATGCATGTGTGTAATGGGCCATAACGATAAAGTTATTTCTTGTTCTGGCTTACAGTCACAGAAATGGAAACATCTCTGTTCCCGATGGTGCCTGCTTTTCCTGAGGCAGACAGACAGATTGCGTCAACTTCAGAGCGGTGAGGGCTTATCTTGAGTGCATCACCTTAAGATAAGTCGGTTTTTCAGTTTTGTCTTCAGTTATTATATAATTTTCAGAAACATCTTATTTTAAAATTTTGGGCTATCAAAATTATTATGAAGGGTATGGTTTTTGCATATATGTGTGTATGCATCTGGCTATGACCTGGAAGCTCAGAATAACAGAAGAGCTAAGGAAATGTCAGCTGGTATAACTATCGTGAAATGGTTCTACCACTTTCCCAAAGGAGGCTTTCTAGCTTGTTGGTATGCCCATCTATCTACCTATCCTTGTTTGTATACCCATCTATCTACCTATCCTTGTTGGTATACCCATCTATCTACCTATCCTTTTTGGTATGCCCATCTATCTACCTATCCTTGTTGGTATACCCATCTATCTACCTATCCTTGTTGGTATGCCCATCTATCTACCTATCCTTGTTGGTATACCCATCTATCTACCTATCCTTGTTGGTATGCCCATCTATCTACCTATCTTTGTTGGTATACCCATCTATCTACCTATTCTTGTTGGTATAGGCTGCAAGGTGATGGGGCTTGCAACCTCTTATAGGAGGCGGCTCATAAAGCAAACCTGTCTCAGGCTGCTCAGGGCCTTCTTAATGGGAAGTTTCTAGTCAACTTGACACAAGTTAGAGCCATCTGGGAAGAGAGAATCTCATTTGCAAACAATGCCTCTACTAGGTTGACCTGTAGGCAGGTCTGTGGGACAATTTCTTGACTGATGATGGATTTGAGTAGACACAGCTCACCGTAGCTGGTATCACTCCTATGCATGTGGCCATGTATTGTGTAGGAACGCAAACCAAGCAGGCCTGCAAACAGTGTTCACCCACGGCCTCTACTTCAGTTCCTGCCTTCAGGTTCCCTCAGTGATAGACTGTGATCAATGTATGCCAAACAAATCCTTCGCACCCCCCCCCCAAGTTTCTTTCGGCCATGTTGCTTATTATAGTAATAGAAAGCAAATTAGGACCAAATTGTACCACTAAAGTCTTCCTCCCGTTCGGTGCCACTGCCTTTTCTCCTTAGCTAATGAAAATTCAGGGCGACATGAGGACCCAAGTAGGGTAATATGTGATGCCTGTGAGATCAGAGGGATCTAGAACGGTGCTGCTGTCTGACCTTGGAGTAAAATTTTCAGATTTCAGGTGATGGTCAGTTTAAGTTTGTCAACGTGCCAGACCTGAAAAAGCAGTGTGGATCAAGCTGGCTTATGGGTATGGCTGTGGGGAACTGTCTTGATTATGTTATTTGAAGTGGGGAGAGCCACTCGGTGCCACTGTCCCATGGACTTTGGGTCCTTGACAGCACACAGATGGGAAGATGGGAGAGGCGCTCATTCCCTCTCTACCCTCAACTACAGAGGCGGCCAGCTGCTTCAGGTTCCCGCTGCCCCGGCTCTGGCAACGACAGACTGTAAGCGGAATACACCCTTTCTCCCCTAAAGTTGCTTGTGTCGGGGTGCTTTGTTACCGCAACAGGAATCGCACGTGGGACATCATAGAAAAAGAAAAGAGGCAGACTCAGGAACGGGGACAGTTTCACCAACTCTCACTTACCTGGTTATACACATCCAGTTCATTATGGAGGGGGAAAAAGAGACAATACGTACCCAACAAACGAAGGAGGAGAAAAAGAACTCCCAACGCGTAAGACTTGAGTTCAGGGCTGACTGTCCTACACAGAAAAGAGACGGAGGGGAGAAAAAGATTCTTATCACTCCATTTTAATTAAAAGACCCAGAGCTATTTGCTGCTGTCCGTTAGATCCTACCTTAGAAAATGACTAATAGGTTTTCTTCTCTTTTTTTTTTCCTTGTCCAAAGTCTAAAAATTGACTGCAACTGTGGGGCCAAGATAAGTTTAGAAATTAGGTGGGGTTTTTTTTCTACTTTAAATAACTTGAGCTTGAAGGGTCTGGATGAGCTGTGTCCTTTTGTTCCAGGGAAGAAGCACCAGAGGTGGGAAGGGGATGTGCCATGTGGGACACCAGCTCAGCAAATGTCCGAAGAGCAGCCGGAACCATGAACACCTTGGCCGCTCTTGGGCCAGTCTGTAAGATCCACCGGGTTTGCATGCATTGGCATCCCGGGTGGGACAGCTGGGACGCAGGTTTGCGCACCGAGTTTTAGTGCCTTGTAATCTTGATCGGTTCCTCCCGCTGGCCACCAGACTTTGCTTTGAGCTGACCCATCCTGACCCGGGTTTGGCCATGTTTTGTCCCTAGGAACCATCTCACAAGCTCTCCAGAGTGTAACGTTTTTGGAAGGGGAGTAACAGTGGAGCCAGTTCAAGAGTGATGACAGATTTTAGACAGGTTATATTATCCACACAGGGATAATGCCTCCTACGCTGACAGCTAGGATTTATTCAACGCTTGCCTTCTCTCCTCAAGGCTAAGAACAACTGGACTTGTGGTTACCTTTGTGATCTCAACCACACTTACTTAGCTCTAGCACCCCGCCTTTGCTGAGGGAATGCTTAAGTGGGCAACAAGCTGGGCAGATGTCTCTGACTTACCACCCAGGGAACCTCTACTTGTGGTTTTGTGGTGAAGGACTCCGAGGGAAAGAGGGATGAGATACACACGGGCTTCGGGTTATGCAGAGTGCCACCTCTTACACCCGTCACCACTGTGTCTCCTTAGGGGACAGAGGGATATATGTGACTACACTTCTTGAAAGACTTGGCTAGGCGTGGAGCCAGTCATTACAGGTGAACCTTACACATGCTGGAGCATTTTAGTATGGCTGGAGGACTAGAGACCAGAGCCACACAGTGCAGTGAGGGTGTGGGATTAGGTCCTGTATAAAATGAAGGTTAGGAACACAATTGCTCATGGAATATCTGGTATAACAAGTACATATTATTGTCTATTGATTGGGTGGTGAGAGAGAGAGAGACAGAGAGAGACAAAGGAACGTGAAGTCAACGCCAGATATCTTCCTCATCCCCACTCTTCCTTGTTTTTGAAACAGGGTCTTTTACTGAACCTGAGTTCCAAGGACTTGCCCATCCTAGCACCAGGGTTGTAGGTGCTGAGAATATAAACTCAGGTTCTGGTACGTACGTGATGCTTAACTGACTGAGTAATGTTCCCAAGCCTAGAATAATATTCCTAAATGATCCCAAGGTCATTTATCCAGCAACCCATTGACAGTCATCCAGTGAGCTATGACTTAGGTTGAGCCTTGGTGTGTGTGCTTCCGGTTTCTTGTTATAACAGGTCAAAAGTGACCATACAACCAAAAGAAACTGCATATATAGTATAGACACTTTGCCTTCCCCAAATTCTTCCATTCATGCCTAACCCCTAAAGTAATAGTGAGACCTTTGAGAGGTGCTTAAATCCTGAGGGTCGGGCCTGCATGAATGGACTAGTGCCCTTCTGGGGACAAATGTCTAAGAGAGATCCTTTGTCTTTTCACCACCTTGGGACACAAAGAGAATCTGTCATCTCTGTACTGGAAGTGGCCCTCACCAGTTAACCAAGCCTTGCTCTTCAATGTCCTGGTCTCCAGACCGGCGAGAAACAAATTCCTATTGTTTATAAATCACAGTGTCTATTGTATTTTGTCATAGTAGTCTGCAAAAGACTATGCAACAGTGGCTTTTATAATGTTTACCAAATTCTAAGATTTCCAGTAAAATCAACAGGTGCTCTTTTCTAATTATTGTAGAGGGTGGTCCAGATGCGCGACCTCAGTGTAGTGTGTTCTGACCTCCACTGAGTCACCGGCTCAGGACTCCAGCTGACAAGCCAGACACCAGTTCCAGGTCATGAGATCTGCATCTCTGGGCACAACTATTGCTCTTCGGAAGACACGTATAACAAAACCCAAGTCCCTCATGTTGTTCCTGCTCCATGGCTACAGTTTTGGCACTTTCATTTGAAGGCTTATAGTTGAAAGACACATAAATAAAGGCAGATCTCCTTATCAAGAAAACACGCTGGTGTAATGAGCTAGGGTATTTATCACTTGCAATGTGATTTCCTTTCAGCTGGCATGTCACCGGGAACAAAGTGAGGAAGGTGCTAAGATCTTTCTTCATATCCTGTGGAGAGGCTGGTTCCTATAAGAACCACAGATCTTAGTTAGAAAGAAATGGAGGACTCAGGCAGGAGGTTACTGAAAGATCTGGGAAAGACCAGGGATGCAGGCTTAGCATCATTAACATACTGGCTGTGAGACCCTGAGAATACTGTGTGGTCACTTGTTGGACCAGTTTCTTTATGGATAAAACAGGAATATTTATAAGGTGCAAATGCATCAATTTAAAATAAGAGCCCAGAGATGTGACTTAACATCAGCCCAATGACCATCTGCTTTCTGGCTTCCTTCTCAGCATGCTTTTAAAAATATGCTGTATGTATATGTGTGAATGTGAGTGCATGTATGTGCATGTGCTCACATGCACACATACAAGTGCATGTTTGTGTGTGTAGAGGCCAGAAAACAACTTCAGGAGTCATCCTTATGAATGCCATCCATCTTCTCAGAGACAAGGACTCTCGTGTGCAGGAAGTGCATCAGTTAGGCTAGGCTGGTGGGCCAGTGAACCCCAGGGATCCTCCGGTCTTTCCACTTCCCCACTGTTTGGATGACAAGTATGCCTCACGGTGCCTGATATTTTTACACGGGTTCTGGCAAATGAACTGGGATCTTCATGCTTGTGAAGTCAGCGCTTTGCTAAGTGAGCCCCCTCCCCAGCCTCGCTTCCTCCATTGTCCCTGTTGACCAGCGTAAAAATGAGTCCACAGCTTCGGATCAGGCAAGGACTGGTAATTATCTGTTG
This sequence comes from Ondatra zibethicus, assembly GCA_004026605.1. Taxonomy (NCBI): domain Eukaryota; kingdom Metazoa; phylum Chordata; class Mammalia; order Rodentia; family Cricetidae; genus Ondatra; species Ondatra zibethicus. The sequence continues at coordinate 200,960 of PVIU01000833.1, forward strand.
TGGTCAGCCTGCATGGGGTAGCCTTATTCCTGCCTAGAATTTCTGTGACGGCAAGCCAGACTGTGAAAGGGATGGAAGGATCCCTTCTCAATAGGAATGTGAACATGTGCCTATAGCTAACAAGGGGTTCATAGAGATACGTGGTCAGCACAGGTCATTGAGATCATCAGCTCTTGATCCATTTAAAAAGGACCCAGCATTGCCTGAAAAGCTGCAAGACCTGTTTATCAAGCAGAGGCTTGGAAACAGCTGAAATTTCCATAGTGAAAATTTTACCACCTAGAGTCTAGGCCGGGCCTCACTGGGAACTCATAGTGAGGGAAAGAAGTGGAGTAGTCGTGACTAAGGGTGGCAAGGGTCCCTCTTCCCATTCCTGGTGTCTTCTGTGTGTGAGTACTGCAATACGGTTTCAGGAGAATTTCTAATGAAAAAATAAACTGCTCATAATACAGTCAGCATAAACTCATAGGGGAAACCTGATGGGGTTTGTTCATATGCATATTATATATAATCGCCTTCCACGGACGTACAGTTTTAAATTCAATGGCTCATTTCATAAACACTTCTCACAGCCTTAAGATTTTTCATTATTCCTTGAACTGCGGTTCCATAATTTAACTCACTGCTTCAATTCAGGTGTTTCTGCCATTATAGTTAACGTTGTAATAAAAAATCTGTCTGTATTGAGCTTTTTTTTCTTGTAGAGAGGTATTTCCTTGAGATAAATGGCCAGGAATGGGGGTAGGTTACTGTAAGGGCCTGAATATTTTTATGGCTCTTGACTTACACTGGCATATTGCATTTCTGAGCGGACTGATAGGCTTTTCAATGCAACTAGCAAAAGGAGATTTGACTTCCTTGACCACAGTCCTCTAAAGCACTGGGATGAATTTGTCAAACTTCCTAAGTGTAAGATGCCAATTTGCTATTGTACCCTTAATGCCCCTGCACATTCGTAAGACATTGAGAATGACCATCTGGGTAGCACATGGGCTTCCTATAAATCTACTTCCAGGAGAGTTGCCAGCAAGACCAGAGAATGTGGCAGGGAGGGCTCACGCAATGGGAGAGCTTGGTAAAGCAGTTGGTATTGTGGTGCCAGAAATCCAAGTGGCTCCAAGCTCCCTATTTCCATCCTCAGGCCTTGGCCTTGAACTGTCTTGACTATGTTTCTAATGAGGTGAGCCTTTCTGTGGGATATGTTCTTTCTTCTGGCTCAGATGGACACTAGGGTATGGGTCAGTGTTCTTCTAGGTACCTTGTTCAAATCCAGATAGCAACAGCACTGGAAATGATGAAACTTTCTCAGAATATTGCTCAGCAATTTACCCTGGAGGCACTTCATCTGCCTCCAGGCAGGCTTCCCAGACCCAGGGGGCTACAGAATCCTGGCTGTCTCACTGCAACTACTTATTCGTACAAGAGCAGTCACCATCTGCACGTGGTGGGCCTCTTGGCATGGTTAACCTCTCTTGTCTCTAGAGTGGTCTGCACACATTGACCTGGAAGGGTCCAGATTATGGCAGAAAGCAGGCAGACCAGTGATGCAATCTCTATAACAGACTCAGAAACAGATCTGGGGTGCCATGTTGTGTCCAACTGACAGAAGGACAAGGTTAAGACATAAGGATTTGGTCAGGCTAATGCCATTTTCAAATCTGTGTGTGTGTGTCCATGTGGGTGTGCGTATGCATGTATGTATGTATGTATGTATGTATGTATGTATGTATGTATGTATGTATGTATGTATGTCAGAGGACAAGCTTGAATGTTGTTCCATGGAAGCTTTCTATCTTTAGTTTTGAGACCAGGTCTCTCACTGGCCTAGAACGTCCCTGAGTAGGCTAGACTAACTGTTCTGCAAGCTTCCGGGGATCCGCCAGTTCCTACTTCCCATCTCTCTATCATCGTGATAACGAGCACACTCTACTACGTCTAGGCTTTATAGGGGTTCTAGGGAGTGAACTCGGGCCCACGCTTGTGAAGCAGGTGCCACTGCCAACCGAGCCACCTCCCCAGCCCATGGTCTTCATTTTACTTCACCAGCAATGCCTGCTGAAAACACCGGTGTGCAGTGCTTTTCAAATGCGCCTTCAAATGCCTTCCTTCGGAACCTAGTGAGGTGAGCCTTTAACTCTCAGGTTATCGCTGGGAGGCTATGGAAGGGGCCCTTCTACTGTTGTCCTGTGAAGTCCCAACTGATGGATGGCTCCTAATTGACTCCTCTTGGCCTAGAGCAGCTGTGTTCCTGGCTGCAGCCCCATCTCGCCTTGCTTTCAGGACTCCCGCGGCTCTGACCTGCAGGGGCCCTGCAGATGCGTGCCAGGTGGAAGGGCGCAGGCCAGGCTGACGCCCAAGTCCTCGGGACTCAGTGGGCACTCACCTGATGAGGATGATGACGGAGGGCGTTTGGGCCATGGCCCCGATCAGGCTGCACACACACATCACACAGAGGAAGGTGAGGAAGGCCTCTTGGCACCCAGGGCTGGGGCATTTTCCCGGCACCACGGTGGCATTCTCGGGGGGGACGGTGGTGAGGCATGCACAGCCTGTGAGGTTCTGGAAGGGAAGGTTCAGCTGTTTAAACTGGGGGTGTCCTCTGGTTTCCACACCCAAGACAATCCATCAGCTAAGCTGTCACAGCCTAATTGTATATTCTATGGCATTCCATTAATTGGGCCTGAATAAACGAGGTAGCTTTTAAAGGAATCTGCAAAAACACATGCAAATAAAGTAATATTTATGGGGAGGAGAGCTGGTTTTCCTGTCTCCTGTGTATTTCATTCCCATTTTTAAGAAACCTTCAATAAGCTGCGCTGTAGATAAATGCGTCCCCCCCAATACAATTAGAGAGGAAATTGTGCTTCTACAATATGATAAAACATTGCCAAATTAACATCGTAATTACTTGCCAATTTGTCTTCCCTTTATGCAGTTATAATTACACCGAAGTGTATTAAAAGAAGTAAATCAGGTAACCCACATATTGTTGCTGGTTCAGTGCCTGGCATGGCATTCGGAACAAAGGATGCACGCTATCATGCATGAAGCCATTGTGCCTGGGAGACCCTGCTGGGAGGAAGCTGATGGAGCACTTGCCCAGTGGCTGAGGAAGCTGAGGGAGCTAAGGGATTCCAGGCAGCTGACAGTAGCTCACAGGAAGCAGAGCAAGAGTCTGACGGGATACATTTATTAATACATGATCAGAGAGGAGAAAGAAAAGCAACCAAGTTCCATTTGATCTTCTGAGGGGCTCAGGATCAGCAGCCCCTGTTCCCAAGTAAGGTTTGCTCTCACACTCTCCTTCAAGCTTGCCAGCTCGCTCCAGGAATTTCTGATCGCAGAGGGAGGAGCAGGGGCTGGAGGAGGCTGTTCAGAGCGCCAAGCCAATTAAGGTTCGATAATAATAGTGCAGAGGCCTTTAATGAATACAAAGTGAAAACAATCATAAATGATTCATGGCGTTCCCTTCCAGAGGTGAATGGCTTTCTGAGCGCATGCCCAGCAGGTAAACACTCCTGAGGGGTCAGGCAAACTAAGCCTATGATTCTCCTCTTCTGCCCTTCTCCCCTCCTCTCCTTTTCCTGCTCCCCTTTTCTTTTGCCACAGGATATATTACAGATATGGGGTACTTGTCCAATATGAGATAGCTTCAGGGGTGTCCCAAACCCACTAGGTTTACCCCCACTATGGCTGCCCTGCATGGCTGTGTGGGGCAGATGGTACCTGATGTCTATACCTCTTCTAAATGGTGTGCCCAGGGCAGGCATCTGTGTAAATGGTACTGTTATACACCTGGGTGTTTATGGCAATTCCCAGGTGCTGAGGTCTGACATCCCCTACTTCTTGTCTTATACCTGGAGACTTTACCTGGCTTTCCCACATCTAACATAAACACCATACCCCCTTTCTAGCCCCACCACAGCTGAGAAGCTCCCCCTCTCCCCTCCTGGACCTTCTGAGCTCTGACCCAAACCTGCCCTACAGAGGATATGGGAGCTGTCAGCCAGGAGTGTCCTGGGACAAGACTGTGTTCGATGCATTTCCTTGCACAGTGCTGCCCGGTACTAGATGAGACCTAGAAAACCGTTTCAGAGTGCACAGGTCGACCGCTTAGCCCCCGCCATTTCTAGGAGCAGGACTTCCCCCCAGCTGAAGCTCACCAGGCCATCCCATCTTCTACAGAGACAAGAGTATGTGACGTCACCACCGAGGTCACAGGCGAACCTCTCCAGCTGTTGATACCTCTCCACTCTCATTTCAATCTAACCGGCTTCTCTCTCCGCTCGTATGAATCAGATCTCATGAAGTTCCCCTGTGGTATCCTTTCTTCTCTCAGGGTAGTCTCTCCCCTTTCCCATGTTTACATGCAGGAACAACTCAGGGATACATTTTCCTATTGGTTCACGATGTCCCTCAACTTCATCTCTAGTCCATATCCCCCTTGGATATGTGATATGTTCTTTCCTGACACACGTTATCAAGCTGAACTTACGTTACCTACTTAATACACTTGCCCTTGGAAGGCTGGGAGCTTCTCACAGAGGTCCATCTCTAGCACGGCTTAGAGCTGGGCAGGAAAACACAGTATGATGCGGAAGCCAGGAGCCACAGGAGACCAGAATATGCTACCCTAAAATATGTGTCTTTGGCACAAGGATTATTTTGAGCTGGCCATGTGAAGACATTACAGACAGAGGAGAAGATGGGACAACACAGAAGCCACCAGTTTCTGAACAGAAAATTGCAGTCAGTGGTTTCTTCATATCCAAGAATATTGAGTTCCGGGATACCATACACATACTAGACTCTAGAGATGCCTGAGTCACAGATAGAAGAGGGTATAAATCCTATATGCCTGCTTCTGCATGCATAAACCACATCTAGACAACTTCATATCTAATACAATGTAGCACTATGGACACACTCATTACCCTGCATTGCTTAGGGAATATGATATAACAGATTCTGTGTAAGTTTGGTACAGATACAATTCCCCCTGATTATCTGCAGTTCACTGAAGCCACAGAAATGAAAATTATGTGTACAAGGTCCTATTGCATAGAGGAAATACTGTGTTTATACTTAATGAGACATGAAGTCTTGCTTCGTTGCTCAGACTGGCTTCAGATTTCTGAGCTCAAACGACCTTCTGGTCTTAGTCTCCTGAGTAGTCAGGCAACAGGCACACACCACTGCCCTGGCTCAGAAATCTCTGTCTGTAGGGGAGTCTCCTTTCTATGCTAGGAAGAGGAGGCGATGGAGAAAGTGCTAACTAGATCCATAGAACAAACCCTGTGCTGAGCATATTTTCCCTGGTCACTTTCCCATCGCCAGCCTTTCTGTGCCCTTCCCTGGTGACTTCCCCATCGCCAGCCTTCCCATGCCCTTCCCTGGTGACTTCCCCATCACCAGCCTTTCCATGCCCTTCCCTATTGCCAGCCTTCCCATGCCTTTCCCTGGTACTTCCCATCCCCTTCCCTGGTCACTTCCCTATTACCAGCCTTCCCATCCCCTTCTTTTTTGAAGTCTGGATTCAAAGCTGCCTGTGTGTGAGTCACTCATTTCCCTGGGTACCTCCCATGTAATGGAAGGCATGTGGTATGAATATCTCTCCCTTTCTGTTCTTTCTACTATGTCCCTTGTTAGAGGCATCCATCCCAGCTAGGAACCACAAAGAGCAGAGGGAACAATAACTTCCCTTCCCCTGTGAATTAAGAAGAGGCCACTACCCTCAGAAGGTAATTGGTTGGAAGTAGGACTGGACACAAGTGTCCCTGGTACCCTGCTGACCAACAGCGCTTCCATGCTGCCCCTTGTGACCCGACTCCTCAAGTCTCTCTCCAGGTCCTCCTTTCTGGTCCTGCAGCAGAGCAAACTCAGGGATATGGTTATGGATACAGCTTCTTGGATTTCACAATCATCTCTAATTCTCCACAGAAACAGGTTCATTTCTTCACTATCTTACTTTTTCCAGAGATTCAGCCCTCATCTCTCCTACTCAAACAGTTCCGATTTCTCTACTCATCCTTCCTTCTTCCAAACACTGGATGGGCTGTTTTCCTGATCAAATCCCGATGACACTTCCTGGTCCCCAATTCCTTTGCTTTACCATCTCTTATCTTAGTAACAATGGTCAGCTCCCTAGGAACCAGGTGATAATTTTGATGCCACCTAACTTCAAGTCAAACTCTCTTCCTCCTGACTCTAAAGCTAACAAAGGGAGGCCACTGTTTTGTGGCCTAATTTACTCTCATTTGTACTAGACAGTTTGGCTCACACACCCCAAAAATGTTTGAATGCATACGTAAGTCCTGATACCTTTCATATCTCTAAAGGACCTAAACCCTGACCCAGGTCCAGTTACTCTCATCTCTCTCTTTGATCAATGTAGTACCTTGGCTAGGAAAACATGTGACTGGGGGGCCTTAGACTCACGGGGACTTAGAAAAACCAAGCATAAATGGGGACAGTTCCTCTTGAGTTGCCTGACTGAATGCCACATGAGCTGAATGCTGGCTTGTATGGTTCCTCAAAAAACACACTGAGATATGTTGGAGCACTGCAACTCGGCAACCAAGCCAGAACCCCATGAGTTAAGACACGTGACTAATTACCTTTGTTTGGCTTATCAATCATCTGTCTCGGTATCTGTGTCTGTCCTTAGTTTGGACCTATACTGGAGAGAGAGCTCAGCTGGTAAAGTACTTGGTGCTCAAACATGACGACCTAGATTAAATATCTACCTATCTGTATACATACAAATACACACATATTTAAAAGGTATATATAAGTGTTTTGCCTCCATGTATGTATGTGTATTATGTGTGCGTAGTGCCCATGGAGGATAGATCTAGAGTTATAGGTGGTTGTGAACCATTGCATGGGTGCCAGGAACTGAACTTCGGTCTTCTGCAAAGAGCAACAAGTGCTCCTAACCTCTGAGTCATCTCTCCAACTCCAAGGACCTGGGTTTGGTTTGCAGCACCAAAGTATGAAGCTGGTGGCACAAGTTTGTAATTCCAGCACTGGCGTGACAGACCAGGTGGGTCCCTGGGCCTTTGGGCTAGCCAGCAGGCTGAACTGGCAAATTCTAGGTCCAAGCGGGAGCTCTCCAAGTGTCTCTATGGCAATGCAATGGATGAGCCTGACGGCAGAGCTCCGTGTAGGTGTAGACAAGCTAACTCCCTGTCCAGCTGACATTCCATGAGCAAAGCAAGACAGCATTGCTCTCAGATGGCAAGGTGGAACAGAGACAGGCAGGGCACAGAGATAAGGTGGGGGTGGGGAACAAGCAGATTTAGCCAAGGACAAATGTGAAAATGTGTGCCCTCTCAATCTAAAATGGCTGAAAGACACTTAAGGAAATGTTCAACATCCTTAGTCATCAGAGAAATGCAAATCAAAACTACTCTGAGATTCCATCTTACACCTGTAAGAATGGCCAAGATCAAAAACTCTGATGACAACTTATGCTGGAGAGGTTGTGGGGAAAAGGGAACACTCCTGCATTGCAGGTGGGAATGCAAGCTGGTACAACCCCTTTGGATGTCAGTGTGGTGATTTCTCAGAAAATTAGGAAACAACCTTCCTCAAGACCCAGTAACACCACTTTTGGGTATATATGCAAAGGATGCTCAATCGTGCCACAAGGACATGTGCTCAACTATGTTCATAGCAGCTTTGTTTGTCATAGCCAGAACCTGGAAACAACCTAAATGCCCCTTGATCAAAGAACGGAGAAGGAAAATGTGGCACATTTACACAATGGAGTACTACACAGCAGAAAAAGACAACGACACCTTGAATTTTGCAGGAAAATGGATGGAACTAGAAAGCATATTTTGAGTGAGGTAACCCAGACACAGAAAAACAATTATCACATGTACTCACTCATAGGTGGTTTTTAAACATAAAGCAAAGAAAGCCAGCCTACAAACCACAATCCCAGAGAACTTAGACAACAATGAGGACACTAAGAGAGACTTACATAGATCTAATCTACATGGGAAGTAGAAAAAGATAAGATCTCCTGAGTAAATTGGGAGCATGGGGAACTTGGGGGAGGGCTGAAGAGCGGAGGGGAGAGGTAGGGAGGAGAACAGAGAAAAATCTACAGCTTAATAAAAATCAATTAAAAAAGAAAAAAAGAAGAAAAATGTGTGTCCTCTCTAAATTTGTATGGTCAAACCTAACCATTGAGGAGGGTATGAAGCTACTGGGGGTGGAGATGGAGTCATGAGGGTAGAACCCACATGAATGTTTTATTCCTTTTAATAGATGAGACCACAGAGAGCTACTATATCTTTCAATTACATGAGGATGCAGAGACAAGATGCCACTTGAGAACTAGGACGTGGACTTCATTAGGCGGAGAATCTGCCAGCGTCTTGATCTTGGACTTCCTAGCTTCCAGAACCATAAGAAATTGGTTACTATGGTTTGTAAATCAGCCTGTCTGCGGTTTCACCACAGCACTCTGAATAGAATGAGGGAGGGAGCTGCAGGTTGCATACAGAAAGGGGTGCTGGAGACCAGGACAGGACCAGTGAGGATACAAAGCTGGAAATGGATGGACTCCTTCCAAAGGATCTACACAAGAACTGATTGGGTCAATTCATGTGAAAAGGGTTCAGAAGGAGAAGAGGTTAGAAGCCTGGGTCATCAAAGCAAGAACATACGGATTGTGTTTTTCTAGTTGATGAACCAACTGGATTTGAGGAAGAAACGGCGGGTGGTCTCATGGCATGGGCCATCTCTGTAGCTTTTCTGGCAGCGAATCTAAGGAGAGTGCTGGGATGTCCTCAGAGTGCAAGCTCACTTGTGTTTAGGTGGCAGAAGAGAATTCTGGAGCTAAAAGACCTAGGAGTGCAGGTGCTCAGGGCTGTTAGCATCTTCACTAAGACTCAAGTGTAGCAGGAGGAACTGCAGGTGGGGACATGTCTGGCCTCACTTTCCCCAGGGTGCATACTTGAGGCAGACGATTTCTAACAGTATTAGTAGGAGCCCCTCCCCCCAGACCTGAGAAGCTCTGAGCAGTGGGAAGCCTGAGTAGACAGAGAGGTTGAGTGTGAGAAAATCATTCACTTTGGTTTAATAAAGGAGGCTGGATGCTCATTCTCCCCTCCAGTGGACGATGTAAACTGAAGATGTTTCTGGAACATTCTGTGGGCTGGGTGGTATCTAGAGCTTTCTCTGGCAGGTCCTGCAATGGCGAAGTACTAAGAAATTGTACTATATTCCCAGTTCATTCATTATTCCCAACTTGGCTCAGGACCACTTTCTCCCTCTCTCCCTGTCTCCCTCCCCCTATCTCTCCGCCTCCCTGTGTCTTTCTTTCAAGTACCCCAGGCTAACCCTAAACTCACTGTGTAGTTACTTCTTCCCAAGTGCTGAATTAATTACAGGTGTAAGCTCCTTTGTCCAATGAGGGTTGGATTTTTTACCCCTATTTCAAGGCTCTGTCTTTGCACTGTATGATTTTTTTTCTGGGAAGGGTGTAGTCCCTATCGTCCCCAGAGAGTTGAATTCTCTGTCTGCTGTCACAGTATGAAGTATCAGTATCTAGCTTTCCTATCATTAAAATACCCTGTCATCCTTCATGTGGGCAATTAGGGCCACTGTGCTCACAGAAAAGGCCCAAGAAGCTTGTTGAACAAGATGACAGAAGGGAGCTGGCTTGCAAATCTCACAAGGACTTGTCTAGCAGATAGGCTTGCCCAGGCCCAAGGTGACAGATGAATGACATAAACCAACTGTGGTTTGCAAGAGTTGATGGCTATCTAAATATTTAACTATTTCTGGTTTAATAGGCTCTATTGGGTCAACATAATAGAATACTGTAAAGCTATTTAAAAAGTACTTTTTTTGGTATGATGGAAAGAGGCCCAACATAAAACCTTAACTAAAAATCTAAAACACAGGAACAAAGAAGGATCTTCTAGGCACATTGAAAATCTGTAAGAATATATGAAGATATGAAATATAGAATACCCAAATCCAAAATGTTTTGAGCACTAACATGACTTCCTAAATTATGTCATTCACTTGGCTTCATGGGAGTGGCTGCAACCAAAATACAGTACGTTCAGCATCTCCAAGGCCCTCTTAGCCCCCCCTATGGTTTTCTGTCTCTCTGTCTCTCTCTGTCTCTCTCTCTCTCTCTGCCAAATAACTGTATATGTGCATGCAGAAGTCCAGGTTTCTTACACCATCATTCTCGGCAATAACACCTTGAGACAGAGTGTCTCACTGAAGCTCGACCTTGCTGCTTTTGCTAGCCTGGCAGGTCAATGAACATCAGTGGGTTCAGCTGTCACTGCCTGCCGTGGCACTAAGGTTACAGGCTTGTGCCATGCTTGGCTGTTTTGATTTGAGCTCAGGGCATTCAAATTCAGGTGTACATAGCAGTCAGGGCTCTTATTCATTGTACCATCTCCCCAACCCATGAAGTGTCTCTCTTGATCATATTTTATTAATATCTCATGACACACATGCAAAGACTATAAAATCTGTAAGAACCCTAACCTGAAATTACCATAAAGGGATTTCAGATAAGGGGCACTAAACAGCATGCCTGCACCTATGGTGGGTACGCTCTGTTGGCAGGCTGAGAAGTGAAGAAGAGATGACAGAGGAGGAGGGAAGAATTCTTATGATTTGTCTTCGCCCATGATGGATTTAAAACTTACAAATGCTGTATCTATTTTAAAAATGAAAAACTCCACACCAGTAAAAAATAAAAGAAGAAATGAATGAGTGAGCAGTCGCCCATGTCTGCAAGCTGCATCCTTTGGATCCCACATACGGCCACGGTTTTCAAAGGAGAAATGCTTCTACTGCATGCAAGAAGGCAGGGACAGGTAATCACAATGACAATAAAAGCTGGAGATCATCAATGCAAAAAAACATTTATTCCCTAGGTCTTGGATGTGTTTTCCTACTGATGAGGGAAAAGGCAAGCACAGTATTTTGACAGCTCATCCTACAAGAACAAGACACTCGTCAGCGTGCTTTACAAATCGTGGCAAATGAAGTCGCTTCTGTTTTGTGTGTCTCATCCTTCAGTACTGATAGGTCAATTCTGAATGGGACAGAAGAAATGGATTCCCAGGGTGGCGGATTACGTCTGTAAGGGCATGGTGTGGGAGGGATGATGCCACTGGTGAGAAAGCCTTGCAGGAAAACTTGAGAGGTGCAAGACTAGCCTCGTTACTCTGGAAGCATTAAGATGTCAGGAAGTCGTGACTGTTCCCTAATTTGTGGTCCAGGAGGGATTTTCCAGCCTGAGTGTCAATGTAAGCCAGGCTTCCTCCTGATTCTGGCTGAGAGACCTTCATTATTTAAATATTAATATGTTAATTATTACTATTTTAAGTAATAATGAGGTGGTACAGTGTTAACTACAAAAAAAAAGCAGTAATAAACAGCAGGGGTTGTGTGAAGAGCTTCAGTGAATTGTGAAGGAATCTAGCTAGGCCTAGGAGGATGCTGCCATCCTCAGAGAAATGTCCCCATTTACTCGGGGCCATGCCCCAGTCCTTTGCCTCTTCATTATTAGGATGTCAGGGACAAAACCTGGTATTTCCATGTACGGGCCTCGTTCCTCATTATGGAGAATCCTAGTGACCTTCCCACCAGCTCCTAGCAGAGATATCTAAAAATAAATAAATAAATAACTGTGAGAAGAAAGATATGCCCCCCCTTTCCTTGACAGATCACCAACGGAAGGATAATGGTCAGGTGGAAAAATGCCAAGGAGAGGGGAAGACCTGGTCTACCTGCACCCTCCCTTGTAGGACCAGGGCTGGGGCCTGTCCCAACAGAGCTGACTTACCTCCTGCTGGAGGGCAGCCACAGGGCTGCTTTCTGGGGAGTAGGCAGGTCTATTGTGGATCTGCCACCACACGTGGGACATAGAGGACAGCACTGAAAGGGGGGATGTGACTGTAGGTTCAAGCGAACCCTAGACCCTGTGTCTCTCCTTCCTGTGTTCTGACTCTAGATGTCAAATCCTGCCATACCGGTTCAAACATCTAAACACATCTATTATTACCACTTAAAAATATTAATGTTATGTAATAGCCAACCCTTGTGCAACTTAGGCAAGCACCTTCTTACTGATCCACACCCCTAGTGTAGCCCTAGGACACTCATGTAGGGATGTCCTTCAAGGCAAATGCCTGCTCACCCTCAGGACGAAGGCCTGCCCTGGGACAAATGCCCCACTCTCTCCTTCTCATCTCCCACAGAGCTAATTTCTACCCTAGGGGGCACAACAGCATAATAGCCACTAAGTAGGCCACCTAACCACTTCCTTATATTTAAATATATTTCTATTTAACTTCCTCTTAATATTGGAGCTTAAAAATAAAACTTTTCCTTATTAGAAAAGCAATATGTGATCGTCTGGGGCAATTCCAAAATACGAAGAAAACCCGAAAGAAATGAACAAAACCTATTTCCTTACTTCCCCATCGAGGTAGTCATCAACGGATACAAGCAACTGCTTATAGATTCATCCAGCTTTTCCTTTGTGTTTATATTTGCTCATGTATGTGCATGTATAGGTCAACATTGACTGTCTTCCTCAATCACCCTCAATTTATTTGTGGTTTGGCTCCTCAGGGATCCGTCTGTCTCTGTCCCTAGTTGGCTAGCCCTGGAACTGTAGGCACACATTGCCATGTTCTGCTGCATTTATGGGATCTGAGATATTGAATTCTTCTTCTCATGCTTACGTGACTCAGCTACCTCCCTACAGCCCCAATCTTTTATTTAAAATCACTTCTTTTGTGAGATTATAATATAATTACATTATTTCCCCCCTCCCTTTCTTCCTTCTGAGCCCTCCCATAAACACCTCTTTTCTCTCTTTCAAATTTATGGCCTCTTTTCTCATTAATTATTGTTAACTTACATATACATTTGAGATGAAATTGCATTTATTTACATATATATTTATTAAAATTTTAATATTTTGACTGTGTTTCCTCCCCAACTCCTACCAGAAGCTCCCTGAGTGCCTACCCACCCAGCTTCATGTTCTTTTTCTCTCTTTCTTTCAAACAACCCCCTCCCACAAAAATACAAAAATGAAAATCAGAACAAATAATCAAAAAAGCAATAAGACAAAAAAAATTCCACGTGTACTTTTTCAGTTTTCTTTTTCTTTACTGGAAGATTTTTCTTTCATGGTCTATTGTTTTCTGATGCATTCTTTTCACTGAACTCAACTGTGAAGCTGGTCTGAGTATTGCTTTTTGTTACTTTCTTGTCCAAGCTTCTAGAAAACACCATAGTGCATTTTACAGGAAACACAGGCCCTGAACCCGATTCATCTCTGCATCTATGACGCCTAGCACTGGGCCTTAGATGTAGCAGGCATCACAGCTGGTAAAACTCTAGCAGGGCTTTATTTGAGTGTCCCCAAGGTCCTTATGACATATCATTACCGGGACGAGCATAGATTGTTAAATCAGTGTTGGGGAGCTGGACCGTGCTATGGGAGAGATGTTCACAAACTCAAGTCTTTGGATCAGACAAGAAAATATACACAGAAGAAAAAGTGACTGAGGCAAGAGGCTGGCTGTTGGTGAGGACAGTGGCTACACAGAGAACAGCGAAGGACAAGGCAGGTCTTAGCTGCAGCTAACTACCTGCTGCCTTTCATGGCTGCAGAACACCCGTTGGCTGTCTTCCAGCCTTCCAACAGAGGCCCAAATCTAGATCCACATACAAAGCCTCCAAGCTAATCGCTTAGTTTAATCTTGCCTAGCCCACCAGAAATGGGTCCTTAGGGTGTGCGAGCCTAATTAGCATGCTCCAGCTGCATGGGCTGCCAACACTCCATCTGGCACGTGCGGAAGAGAACGCAACAGCTCAGAGGCTGGAGATCCCAGCACATGCCTCACCTCTTCTAGGGTTGCAGTGTCCCCAAGGACACGCAGCTACGTCTCATGACATCTATGGTGGGCAGATAAACTTGAAGGCTGGTGGATGATCAAGAATGTGGCTAAGCATCCTTGATGTGGTATACAGGACAGCTCCTAGGGAGAAAGAATTGTCTGTCTCAAAGTATCAGCAAGGCCGAGGTGGAGAAACTGTTCTATTACCATGGTGGCTTCCAACCCTGGTCACAATTAAGAACACTTGAGAGGCTTAAAAAAAATCACATGCTAAAAACAAGGAAGGAAGACTCTCTGAGTAGAGCTCAGACCCTCTGTTGTAAAAGACCCCAGGGAATCTAAGATGTGACTGGATTGAGGACTGCAAGGTGGAATCACAAGTTCCCAGCATGCTCCTTGGTGGAATCCTTCTCCTTGCTCAGGACCTATTCACTCAGTAGCTATTTTGTGACCTGGATGGGCACAGATAAGCCATCTGTCATGTACACCCTACAAACTGCTGTTTGGCTTGTATTGACTTTTAACCTATTGGTGGCTGAGAAAAGCTGTTTCCCCCTCCAGTCAACTATGCAGACCGTCAGCCGGGCAAAACTTCCGGCGTACAAACATGCTTCTTTCTGCTGAATAATTACTTCTGAAAGTGAAAGGGCTGCAAACAATCTGTGCAATATATTCACACCAAATGAGGCTGATAAAATTAATTCCGTCTTTCTGCCATCCCTCCTCACCATAGGCAATGACAAGATTTAGAAACGGAACAGCAAATGTGAGGCTAGAAAGTTCCACTGTTATCACTTGAAGAGATGAAAGAAGAAAATCAAAAACAAACAAACAAAAAAACCCAACTAAGACTGTAAAGAAAATAATGATAGGAACAGTTGATTCTGACTGGGTTTCATTAGCATCTCGATCTGATTGATTTATTTGCTTCTAATGCAGGTCTAGGGTAAACTTTTCATGGGTCCTTATAATATAAATATTATAAGGATAAAGGTGCACCTTGAAATTAGGACCATCTTGTCTACCTGCTTGCCAGCTGCTGCCCAAGACTGCTACCCACTGGAGTCACCTGTTTGAGGTTGTATGGGAATACCAAGGGACACTTGGGAAGTTTGAGTCTTTGTCCGGAGTTCTGACACTGTGGGGGTCAAAGGTCTACAACACAGCCCCATCCCTGAAGCCTGGTAAGAGACTGTGATGCTGAAGTCAATGAGCCATGGGCACCGTTGACCTTTAAATCTTATCAGGTGAGAACAGGTGTGGTGGAAGTTGGAAGGGCACGCACATTGTCTGGAAGTAGTGCTGAGGTAGGAGACGGTGTTGTAGGAGCAGGGAAAGTATAGAGAGAACCTGAGCCCTGATGGGTAGGCACGATAGGACCAACACACACAGGGGGGACTAGTCTATATAGCAGGAAGGACATGTGCAAAGGTCCAGGGGCAAAGAAGAGCTTGTCTATCTGTAGAGCTTCACTTAACAAGTGGCTGCTGAAGAGACAGAAGGAGAAGGGAGGATGAAGCTGGAGAGGCAGCCAGGGCAGACGTGAAGGCTAAATGTATTGAGTGTGAGTGGCGTGCACGAAGATGCTGTTTCGTGTAGGAAAAAGGTCAGCGTCCTGAAAATGAGTGGCTGAGTACAGAGAAAGATTCTGGGTTTGGCTTGGAGGGTCCCAGAATCCCACCACATTCTACTGTATGATCCTGGTGAGCAGCTAACACATGTTAGGATGGAATAGTCATACATAGTACCACAAACAGGCAGAGATACAGACAGGCCGGAAGGGCCCAGGGAACTTATAGGGAAGGGCTGAGCCCATACGGAGACAGCCTGTCTCTAGAGAAAGAGAAAGAAACCATGGAAGATTGGAGAGGCAAGAGGGGCCCTTCGCGTAGGGAAGAGGTAGTACTGAGTGCCTGGAGACCAGAAGGAAAGGGAGCTAAAAGGAGAGAAGGAGAGATGGGGGAAGGCAGAGCAGAGTCCCACACCAGGAACATAAGCCCTCGTTTGGTGTTTCTTCAGAATACGGCCTCAGAAATTTTTTTGCTCATTTTTGGATTGTCGTCAACAATCCTCTTGACTGGAGGCCACGTTGTCACAACACGAGTCGGAGTAGGGGAAACCCAGTACCTGGCCTGAGCCAGGCTCTCAGCCTGCAGGTCCTGCAAGCTCAACAGTGGCTTTGTTTTTAAGGTTCAGCTACTACAATGACCCCATTCAGGGTGAACACATTCTGTCTCTGAAGCCAGGGCCACCCAGAGGCCTGCTTCAGTGGGAAAGAAGCGGAACCCCATGGACACTCCAGTAGGCAAGGTGAGGCTCCGAGTCACAGAGTGGAGAGCAGGTGTCTGGGGAATGAGTGTCACGTCCTGAGCTTAGCCTTAGCTGCTGTCCTGGGATGACCTCTCCCAGCTATTCAGCTTTAGTGGCCAGAAATGAACACAAGGCTTGAACAGGCTGCTACTCAACAAACCTCTTCAGGTTTGGGTCAGTGTGCCCCCCTCCCAGAATAAAGGCCTGTTGTGTCTCAGGACAAGGCTACTCAGAGTCACTCAAGGGTTCATCACAGGACAATGGCTAAGGCTGCTAACAGATTCTGGATATTAAAATGTCAATGAAGTTGTTCTTATGAGAAATAATAACTTGTGCTTTTATTTGAACCACTCTCCAGGTCCCAACCCCCTTTTAATATTTCCTTCTACTCACAGAAAGAAATTGCTTTATCATCTAGTTTATAAAACTGGGTCCTCCCCGCCCCCAATCTGCAGTGATTTATTTTCTTTATAGGAAATATGTTAATGACTGGCCAGGAATCTAAATCTTAAAAGCATGCAAAAAATGAAATCTTTGAAAATGAAAACAAATGATTCCTCCCCACCCCCTTTCAGGGAACTGCTGCTCTTTAAGATGCAGGAGGTAAGGCAGGGAGGAAAGAAATGACTCGAATTAGTTCCCTGAAAGCAGCCCCCCCCAGCAAGTGTCTCTTCTTTCCCATCTGCACATTGTCTGAGAAATTATGAAGTACTTCTAAAGCAACAGTGTCCCTAGTTCAAGAAAGCCAAAGATCAAAGTCAGACAGACGCTTCTAGCAGCTTGTTGCAGCAAAAGAGGCAAACACATTCAGGAAGGAACAGGCGTCTGGAGACTCAAAGGCAAGAGCTCCAAAGGGAGAAATAGGGGATCATTTCAGAGTCGCAGGCATTGGGACAGGGTATTGAGGGATGAATAGGAGTTGTCCAACAGGAGCGAGAGAAGGCTGAACGGCCATCTAGAGCAGTGGTTCTCAACCTTTCCAATGCGGCGACTCTTGAACACAGTTCCTCATGCTGTGTTCCATAACCGTAAAATGACTTTTGTCGCTGCTTCATAGCTGTAACTCGGATACTGTTATGAATCGTAAATATCTATGTTTTCCAGTGGTCTTAGGTGACCCCTGTGAAGGGGCCTTTGTCCCCCCCCCCCGGAGGGGTCATGACCCACAGATTGAGAACCACTGATCTAGAGGGCAGAGAGACAGCTGGAGATGTGAGCAGAAGGTGCATGTGAACCAGGCTCAGTGCCTCTGAAGTGTCACAGGAATCCTTCTGATGGTAGTGTGAGGACATAGGAGGGGGCAGCCCTGGAAGGCTAGCAAGGTGACCACGGCACAGGTCCAGACGAGAAGACAGACAGCCCAGACAGCCCCGCACTGGAGCAGTGGCGGCACGGAACATACGACGGACAGGTGGAAGGGGCACCTGGGAGGCGGGAGCAACAGGACGGCATAGCAGGTCACTTGGCACCAGACATTCACACAGAGAATGTGGATGATGGCAGGCTGGTGGCCAAATGAAAACTGTGTGTTAATGAGGAAGTAAAGGAAAAGCATGGTGGGAAGAGAGGGACCAGGAAGAAAGCAGCAAAGGAAAGAGGCCGAACTCCAGTCAGTCTCAGGGTTTTCCCATCTTCCCCATTTCGAATTAATTCTGTGGTGGGCAGCTCACTACTGCACACAGCTTCATCCCCTGCCACCTTTTGCAAATACCTCGTGCCCCATTTTCCAGCTTCATATACATAGTTCCTTTTGAGTTTTACTTTTGGCTGCTCTGGGGAGTCTTTTAGAAGTCCATTTGACTTAGCAAAGGCCCAAGGAACTGCCTTGTCCTGTTACCCTCCTGATGGAGATTCTTTGTTAGACCAGGGCAAAGAAACAGCCAAAGACTCTGGACTGTGAGCAGCTGGAGCTGCCTGGATCCTACCCTCTCCCCCGGAGCCCGAGGTTTCAATTACCGTGCTATTGCAGCCAGCGAAGCAGGCTGACAGGTAGGTGATGCCATCGGCCCCACACACTGGGGTGAAGGAATCGGTCTGGCACTCACAGTTCTTGTTGCACGGAGAGTAGGGGTCAAGGGCCGAGCCACGCGCTGAGCTGGAAATGAAGAGTTCAGGGGGACTCGTTAGAAGCTGGGGTGGACCGGCACCGTTGATGGCATTCTGCTGTGATGGGCTTTGTGGTACCTTTGCTCAGCATGCTGCCCTGCTCTGCCTGTCCTTTCCCTTTTCATTCTTCCTGTCTTAGCCCTGGCTGACCTGCAAGTGCCTGTCCAGGGCCACTGCCAAGAGCCCACGCTGCTGTACCCCTTTAGGTCTTCCATCAAAGTGAGGTGGAAGGTTTTTTTTTTTGTTTTTTGTTTTGTAATTTGTAACCTTGTGCCCTATGGGCTGATGACAGCTGGGGGGCTTAGCTTAGGGATGTCCACTCCAGGACACTATTCTAGATGGCCGCCCTACCCCACAACTCCTCCTGCACTGCTGGAGACCCCCACACCTGCCTGTTTCTCCCTCTCCATGTGTATAGGATGCCCAGCCTGGCTCCAACAGCCACCTTCCTACGGGTTCACTATACCAAGAAATACAATGAGAGCTAGAGTGTTTTATACTCGCCTGCGCATTACAAAGACTACATACCAAGAGCACATAAACTGGGAGACATGGGGGGAGCCCAGTCTGCAGTCCCAGAAGAAGGCTGTGACTTCCGCAGCCCCATGTTCCTGCTCTGCCTTAAGGCTCAGTATACTTCCTGATAATACAGGTGACCTGAGGACCCCTGGCTGTTTCCGCCATGCTCTGTGGAAGGGATTCTGTGTATTTAGTCTGTTCACGGTATAACCCCACAAGCTTCACCAAGAGGGAAATCGAGGCTGGCCCAGCTGAATCACTTGTCTGGGTGTATATAGTGTCTGAGTGTGGAGAAGGAACCAGAGCTGGGTAGTGTGAACACAGGCCTTAAGGTTTTTATTTGGTTTTCGTTTATTTGGCACCATGCCAATATACCACGATCCGGTGCAGGCAGTTCTAAACACTGCAGTTTACTGCTTGTACCATGGGGGCTGCTGTTCAGAGCCAACTGCCAGCCGGAGGGGACTCTGCGTGAGAGGAACTCGGGGTGGGGGGCGGTTGCCTGAAGTGCACCCGGGTCTGGGAGAAGCTGCCTCTTCCTGCTCTTCCTACTTACTCTCAAAGGGTGGCAGATGAGACACAGCTCTGCCCAGTCTCCAGGCTTTTTACTGTCACAGCTGTGACTGTGTAACCTGCAGGGTAGGCACGGTGCAGCTTGTCTGGGCTAGACCCGACAGCCTGACTGTGTAACCTGCAGGGTAGCCACGGTACAGCTTGTCTGGGCTAGACCCCACAGCCTGACTGAAACCTGCAGGGTAGCCACGGTACAGCTTGTCTGGGCTAGACCCCACAGCCTGACTGTAACCTGCAGGGTAGCCATGGTACAGCTTGTCTGGGCTAGACTCCACAGCCTGACTTTATAACCTGTAGGGTAGACACGGTGCAGCTTCTCTGGGCTAGACCCCACAGCCTGATTATATATAATCTGCAGGGCAGCCACAGTGCAGTAGGTCTGGGATAGACTCCACAGCTCAGGGTGGTCTCAGAGTCCAATAAAGAGAGGAGACACTGAACATAGAGATAATATAACCCCATAATCTATTTGAAGAGCAATCGCTATGGGGACTCAGGTCCACCATCCTGGGATAATAGCCAGGGCATAAGGAAAGAGACACCATAGCAACCGGCTGGTCCCTGACCCTCCTGCCTTCCCTCCTTGGCTTTTTCTGTCCCTTTCTTCCCCCACCACTTAAATATGCTCACCAAGGGCCAGGCTTAGTAATGACGATGTGAGCCGGATGGCAGCTTCTGACTCATGTAGGAATTATAG
The DNA here is from genome assembly GCA_004026605.1 of Ondatra zibethicus. Lineage (NCBI taxonomy): Eukaryota > Metazoa > Chordata > Mammalia > Rodentia > Cricetidae > Ondatra > Ondatra zibethicus. The sequence goes on from PVIU01000833.1 coordinate 221,072, forward strand.
AAATTGATTGTCTTTTATTTTCAACTGAATTTTGAAATACGGTTTATTGTTATTTTCTATCTTCACATCATTCCTGAAGTCAAATGTCAGAAACAGCAAGTGGACTGGAGAAGGAGCGACTGCCCCGCCCTTGGGGCTGCCTTGCCACGGTGGAGAAAAGGTCAACTCTCAGAGGGCAGGCTGAGTCTTCCAGCTACAAGAAGAAATTAAGGTCTCCTGGGCCTTTTGCTCAGCATCACTAGCAACCAAGCTAGCTCTGTTAGCCTGTGTCAGAGAGTCCTGATGTCCCTGGGCAGGGCTAAGCTAGTTTTGTAAACCACAGTAACAGTGAAGGTATCCCTGGTGACCCTAGTGTCGCTAGTGTCCCTGGGCAGGGTCAAGCTAAGAGTTTAGATACTTACTTGTTTCCATAGGGAACAGTGACCCCAGCCACAGGGCCTGTGTCACAGCCCAGGAAGAGGAAGGAGACGTAGCAGGCCGTGGATACCAGGTTGACCAGCATGGCCATCCGAATGGCCCCCAGAGCAGACAGGCTCAGCTTCTTCACCAAGAGGCCACCCAAGAAGATGCCCAGGCAGGCACAGGGGATTGCCGTCATCCCTGAAGAAGGACAACAGTGGGGTGTGAATAGCAGAAGAGGGGCCCGTAGATGGCAAGGGCCCTGTGACTTCCTGTGACTCCGGTGTCTTCAGGATGGGCCTCATTTCTGTCCTCAGAGAACTCCCAGAAAACAAGGGGAGACAGATTTGGAAAAAGTCAGCCATTGCGAGCCAAAGCACACACTGCTGGCACACCATACCTAGTGCCATCCAAAAGGATGTATGTGGGTCCAGCCATGAATTGAATCAGGAAAGTTAGCGACCCAGGTGTGAAATCTAGGAGATTTTGGGGAGCAATGGTATGGTCTTTGTATTAATATATATTTCATTTTGGTGTTTGGTGTTATTTTGTAGACCAGACTAGCTTCAAACATTGGCAATCCTTTTACTTCAGCTACCCAAGTAATGGGATTAAAGGCATATCCTACAATGTTCAACTTCTCTGTGAATTATGTATATGAATATGTTTGTATGCATATACACATATGTGCCTGTATCATGTAGAAGTCAGAGGATAATCTTGGGTGTCATTTCTCAGGCACCTGTTTTTGAGATGCCATCTCTCTCTTTGGCTTTTATGTTTCTCACTGTATTTGAGTTCTGCGTATGGAACTCAGATCTTTAATCACCATGCCACATGAGCATCTCTGTGCATTTCTGTGCATATCTGCAGTGACTCCAAAAGGGGACTTAAGATTACCTGAGAGTTTTGGGTGGGGGAGAAGGTTTAGTAGACAAAGTGACTGTCATGCAGGCGTGAAGACTGGAGTTCTGATCCCTAGAAGCCACAGAAAGGTCAAGTAGGCCTGGTGGCCCACCTGTGATCTCAACATACAGGAGACAGAAAGGAGATCCTGGGGACAAACCATTAATCTAGACTGGTGGAAACTGGCAAAGCGCCAAGCTCAGCAAGAGACTCCACCTCAAAAGATTAGGTGGGGAGTAACTGAGGACATTGACATCAACTTCATGCCTACACACACATTCCCAAACACGTTAGTTGCAGACAGACACACACTTATACATGTGAACACACATGGATTCAGTATACAAACACACATACTCTCAGACTTATACAAACTTACACATGCGAACACACACACACGAAACACACGCACCCACACTCTGAGAATTTTCTCTTCCTCTTCTAATGAAGCAAGGACAGTTCATAGGCTCCAAGGCTGCTTAAGCCAAAGGCTGCAGGGCTCACATGTCTGTGGAGGACGCCATTTAGCCAGTTCTGCCACGCCTCAGGAAGCGGTGTCAATCACATCACTATGTTCTGCAGTACTTGGTTAATAATTAGTGAGTATACGCAGCCTCTCTCTCTTCTACACAGAGCTATCTCATAGGCAGCATGCCTGAAACCTGTTCCCTAGGACTCTCAGAGACCCAGAGCACTGTCAGAGAACCAAAGGACCCTGCTGTCCCAATCTCCTCTTTGCTGGGGCTCTCTTCTGATTCATTTCATCTGCGACTTGTCTTTAAATTACTGAGTGTCATTTATCTACCGTGTAGATTATGCATGGCCAATTTTCCAGTCTAGGCTGTCTCCTCCCTGCCAATCAACCGACCCCCAGGTCAATCGACTACATCAACCAGCTGGTACGTTCTGAGGGAATGCAAATTAATTTTTCATATTACGGTAAGAAAATAAGATTGGGAAGGCTTAGCTTGCCAAGGCACTATCCTGGCCATACTTGAAACAGACAGGGACCTGTGTGTTACTGGCTGTCTCTAATATCTGAGCTTAGTTTCCACATGACCCTGTCCTGTGAGCCTCCATCCCCAGCCCAGGCCACTGGCCACTCTAACCACACCCACTTTTTCTACTTTCTCTCCCTGGAAATGTCTAGGTGCCCAGGGTGCCGCAGTCTTTGCATACACATTGATTCTATTCCTAGGACACACTTGTCCATCTTTCCTAGAATGGTCTCCCCCTCTTCTAAGAAGCTACATCAGCCCCTACTCCTCTGGTGACATGCAAAGGGGACTTACGACCATCTGAGTATCTGGGGCAGGGAACATGGCTCAGTGGATAAAACACCCGTGGTACCAGTGAGATCCCAGAGGTGGGATCTCAGAAGCCAGGTTAAAGCTGGGCAGGTGGTGGCCCACCTGTAACTGCGCATTTTGGAGGAAGAGACAGGGATGTCCATGGTAAGCCATCCAGCTGATCTAACTGGCATCAGGGAGCTCTTGGTTCAGTAAAAGTCCCCTGTTATCTCTAGGCAGAATTCCTGTTTCCATGGCTCTCTCTGCCATCTAAAACTGCCGTGTTTATTTTTGCCCATCCTGTATCCTGCTCTCCTCCTCTATCAGCATGGAGTTTCCAGGAGGAAGGGTACCCTCTGGCTCCCATCCAGTCCAGCCCAAATCCCAGTGTCTAATGTAGCACTGTGCGCTGGACAGCATTCAGACATCCCTTTGAGAAAGAGTGAATCTGTAAGCAGATTGGATCTGTGTGGATAAGCCTTGGTGACAACATGCCTACTCCCAGAGAGCATCTTGGGCTTTGTTTCATTTTCTAGTTGAGACAGTGGGGGTGTCACCTGGTGATGATGGTAACCATGGCAACAACAGGATTTCAGCACCTCTTCTCCCAGTCACTATTAGCTTCCCTTTCCCTTCCTCCATGATGTGTGTACATGTCCTTAACACCCCTGGCCATTGCCAGAACTTCACAGGACCAAAACTTTATCCTCATTAGATTAACTTATGCAGATTGAGCCCTTTTAACCTAATGTCATCGGCCCCTGGATGGTCCACACTGCTCTTCTCTGAACTCTGACCCATTTGCTGATGACTTTGTGGGTGGCCCAGAGCCTTTTGCGCATAGTACTGCACGCACACTATCTTCCAGGAGCACAGGAGCTATTCGGAGAGCATCTCCCTACATAAGCGTCTCCTAGCGTACCCTGCCCACCCCTCCTGCAGTGGGCTGTCCCAGTACACACTGATTGGATCTATGCCATTGGCTAGACATAGAGACAGGAGATGCCGGCTGTCTGCCTGCCTGCCTGGAGACTACGAAGAGACCCCACCCCCTTTCTTCTCCCCTTGTTAAGCACTCTAACAAGCAGGAACCATTGGGAAACAAACAGATGTTAGGTAGCAGAATTGTTTTTCTGACCTTCTGCCCCAGAGACTATTGATTTGTGTGTCGATAGAAAGCTTAGGCATTTGTTCCAAAATAGGACCTGGCCCTGAAGATGCAACTGGGCAAGCACAATGAAGATGGAAGATGTAGCAGCAGAGAAACCAGGAGGTGGGAGATAACCTCTGGGGTGCTGCAGGGCCAAACCCCAGATCCTAGAGACAGCAAACACTACAGCTTCCACTATAAGGAGAAGTGTTTTTCTCCTCCATCCTGCAGGTATTAAAAAGCTGACTGAATTTTGCTCATACTCTGACCAAAGGGTGGGTGTCAAGAATGACTAGTGAAAAGAGAGGAGGAAAAAAAACCCAAAAACCAACAACAACAACAGCAACAAAAAACAAACAAACAAACAAAAAGTTGTATTCCCCTGCGGTTTTCAGGGAGAAAAAACTATGGCAATGCTGTCATGATGGTCAGGGTTTAAATTTCTTTTTAAACTGAGGTGTGAAGCACACAAACCCACCCTGCTGAACTTTCCAACATGCAAACGTCCCCACAACCAGCACTCAGGTCAAACTTAGAACAATTCCAGATGCCTGGGGCTTAGGAGTGTCTGATCCTCAGCACTTTCATAAAAGTCAGGTGTAGGGGTGCACACTTGGAACCCCAGTGCTGGGCTGTAGGGAGACACGTGGAGCCCGGCATCATGCTAGCCAGCAGGTTCAGCCAGAGAGAGACTTTGCATTGAAAACTAAGGTGCGGAGGGACTGAAGAGGACGCTGCTGTTGATCTCTGGCCTTCACATGTATATGTGTGAATGTGTACCTGTACTCACATGCACATATCACACACATGCACACATGCACGCTTGCATGCATGCACAGCTGCCTTGGAGGCTCCTGGGTACCTCTGCCTAGTTTTAAGCCTCAAGGACAACTGTGGCTCTCCCTTCTTTTATCTTAATTGACGATTCTATTTTTTAAGACCCCTAAATAAATTCTCTTTGTGTGTGACACATTTAAACTCATACCCATGTACATGGAAGCCTGTGTGAAAGTTTGTCCTTTCCCAAGCTGTGTGGTATAGAATGAACAGTCTATAGTTTATTTACCCATTCTGCTGGAGACAGACATTTGGGTTAGTTCCAGTTTGAGATAATTATGCACAAAACTGCTCCGAACGTTGTTATATATGCATATGTAAATGAGTGGACCTAAACACTCCATTCTGTTGGATAAGTGCCCAGAAATGGTACTGATGGATCACAGCTCAGGCATATGCTGAGCTTTAATGGAGGGTGTAAAAACTGCAGAGGTTCTGTCCTGCATTCCCATCACAGTGTGGGTTCCAGTTCCTCCTCATCCTCCCCAACACTCGGGGCTATCATCTGGTTAGTGTGTCATAGCGCCTCCTTGAGGTTTCAATGTGCATCTCCCCATCGTGCCAACCAGAATCTTTGCATTTATCGGCCATTTTGTGAAGCAACAGGAGGAATCTTTCTCTCTCTCTCTTTCTCTCTCTCTCTCTCTCTCTCTCTCTTTCTCTCTCTCTCTCTGTGTGTGTGTACATGCATGTGTGTTTGTGTATACACACAGGTGTACATGGGTATACAGAGGCTAGAAGCTGAAGTCAGGCACCTTTATCTATGGCTCTCCGCTTTTTTAAAAAATTTGCTTTACTTTATGTATATGGGTATCTTGCCTGCATGTATGCTTGTGTACCATGTCTATGCCTGATGCCCAGGAGCCAGAAGAAAGCACTGAGTCCCCTGACACTGGAGTTATTAGCAGTTCTAAGCTACCGTGTGCATGATGGGAATTTAACCCAGGTACTCTGAGAGAGCAGTCAGTGCTCTTAACCTCTGCGCTATTTTTTAAGCCTCTGCACCTTTACCTATTGGCTAGACTGGCTGGGTTTGATGTCTAACACCCACATGGTGGCTCACAGCCACCTATCACTCTAGCTCAAAGGGATCCCACACCTTCTTCTGACCTGCAGGCACCTGCAATGCACATGGTGCACACATACCCAATTCAGGCGAAGCACACATACCTAAAATGAAGTAATAAATCTTTGGGAGAAAACAACTTCTGGGGCTGTAGAAATAGTTCAATAGGTAAAGTCCCTGCTGTGGGACTATTAAGGAGTGCTGAGATCATTCCTTAGCCTAATAAAAATCTACTAATCTAAGATGGACTTTGATTGCTTTCTTCATATGTGCTTCAAAATCGCCCGTTCGGGGCTGGAGAGATGGCTCGGTGGTTAAGAGCACTGGCTGCTCTTCCAGAGGTCCTGAATTCTATTCCCAGCAACCACATGGTGGCTCACAACCATCTGTAATGAGATCTGGCGCCCTCTTCTGGCGTGCGGGCATACACGGAGGCAGAATGTTGTATACATAATAAATAAAAAAATCTTTAAAAAAAATCTCCCATTCACATCAATCAAGTGACTTCCTGGCCTCGCATAATGCTTCCACATATACCTTCTATTGTTGTTCTTTCTTATAATATGGTTTTATTTTTTAAATTATTATTATTATTATTCCTGAGTGTGTCATGGTACTCATGTTGATTCTCTCCTCCAATTGTGGGTTCTGGGTATTGAACTTGGGTCACCAGCCTTGAGCAACAAATACTTTCCCTGCTCAGTCATCTCACAGACCCTATACTACGTTTTTAGTATTTGTCTCAAGTGTGAAAAATCTCACTCCGAAGTTCCTTGCAAAGAAAGGTCACAGATATGTCACACCACTATTGGCTTAGCATAGCCCTGCACACTCCCTGGATCTCAGTGCATTCTCTGAGCATCTGGGTATGACAGGAGGGCAAAGAGACCCACTCACCGAGCAGCTGGTTGGCAGAGGAGGTGGTGAGGTTGAACTGCTGTTCCAGGTACTTGCCCAGGAAGGCAGCGAAGCCGGCCACCACAGCAATCTCCATGCAGGCAGCCAGGACGATACAGGTGAACACGGGGTTTGAGAGCAGGTGCTTGGTGACCTTGGGAATCACTGTGGGGAGGGACAGAAAGCAAAGTCAAGGTCACAGGTGTTGAGTGCCTACTCTTGAGACCTCCTTAGAGACCCCTTCTTGATGCATTCTTGCCTGATTCTTTAAACAACACCCCAAAGCACATGGGTGTCTCAGGCCAGAATCTTTATCCTATAGGTCATTTGTAACTTTGAGAACTCTGGCTTCAAAACACACCAATATCCTACAAAGTAAGCCATCTTCTACTAAAACAGGCTGCTCTACCTGGCTTCTTCAATGCCACAACTTCAGGGGCTCACATGAGATGGTCAGGTATCTTTTAAGGAATTACAAGATTTTCTTTTCTTTCTTTTTTTTTTTTGTCCCTCACTCCACTCCAAAAGGAAATTAGTTTGGGATTTTCTTCCCCCAAGCTGAAAACTGCTACATATGTAAGTTTTATACATCAAATTATTTAGGTATATGTCAATATGCCCAGTATATGAGCGACATTTAGAACTACACTCTGTATGTGCAGCTAGAGAATATGTTTAACGTCATCAGTGTCAAGAAAGAAGTAAAGTTCTCAGTTCTCATCCTTTAAAAAATAGGTATGAACCAAACCAAGTCTTCCTCCCAAGCCTCTGGTCAGCTCTTACCTGCAGGGCCGGTTCAATCCATGGGGGTCTGAGCTAACAGCCTTGATTTGATCATACCCTACATAGTAGCTAATAAGATCAGCTTGAAGGTTTTACGGCTCAAATGTCCACAGAAGGGAGAGCCACGGCAGGGAGTCTATGATTTACACTCTGGTACTCCAGGATTTGGTCTATTTCTTAGTGCTGGGACAGTCCCAGGATGCCTGACCCTCCCTCCCCATTCCCAGACCTTGAGCCCCTCTGAGCGGCATCCACATTGTATGCTAGATCTTCTTCTAAACATTTACCACGCTCACACCCTGCCTCCCAGGTACGCTTTCCTCATTGTCCAACCTAACCTGGAAGAGGTTCTCGGGCCACTATAGGTGCCCAGGGACTCAGGAGAATTGGTTTGCAGCATGCACACCCTGAACTGTGCACTACATTACATCTCAGCAGAGCCCGACAATAGTGTGGAGGTCACATGCTTCCATCTTATTTATTGTGGTCTATTTTCATTACAGTATGGTTTTATGAGCCACCAAAACTTCCTCTTCTATCGGTGCTCCTAAAAATTGGAAATTGGTTTCTGTACTTTGAAAATAAGTAAGTAGAGTTCTTGGCACGTGGTCTTCAACTAGCTCTCCTCAATTATTGTATATATCCTGGATGATACTAGGTCAGCCCCATCTTTTCAGCACTGACACCTTTACTTTATTTATTTATTTAGTGTGTGTGTGTGTGTGTGTGTATGTGAATGCAGATGCATGTATGCCAAAATATGCATATGGAGGTCAGTGTTGGGTGTCTGTCCTCTCCTTTCACTTTGAGTTAATCCATCTCCTTCTTGCCTTCCTACCACAGGTTAGCAGACCTTCAGAGTTTCTGGGGACCCTCCTGTCTCTGCCTCCCACTTCCCTGAAGTTAGATATTTGTGCTTTTCATCCAGCTTTTACATAGACTCTGGGGATTCAAATTTAGGTCTTTAGGCTTGCAGGGTAAACACTTCTACCAACTGAACCATCTCTGTACTGGAGACTAAAATCTATACACACTCAAATCTATTACATAGAACAGTAAACTATTGGTCTGTAACTCACGCCCATTCTTTCATGTACCATAAGTCTTTTCTAAACCACTAACATCAAGTACAAGGCGGAGGCTATGCAAGTAGTTGCTAGAGCACATTGTGTAGGGGATCATGATAACGACAAAGTCTGTACTTGTTCAGTACAGATGCAGTTTTCCGTGGCGTGCATTTCAATCAGCAGTTACTTAGGTCTGTGGATGTAGAACTTACACAGATGGAAGCCAGTGGTATTTACAAAATAACTAGCCAAATAGAGCTGATTCATCAAGAGCTATGGCTTAAGACAAGCAAACTGATTTCAAGTAATTTGAAGACAAGTCTTATTTAAATCATAAATAATTCTCTATAAATAGTAAGGATAGAGGTGAGCTGTAGGTTACAGCAAACATTGCCCAAGTGTTGTGCTGTGATTAGACTCGGGGCTGGCTGGAAATGTGGCTCAGTTGGTAGAGTGGCTTGCCTCACATGCACATAGCCTTGGGTTTGGTCTCTAGGGCTGCACAAAACAGGCTGGAAATCTCAGCCCCTGGGAGGTTGAAGCAGAGGGATCAAGATGGTTCTGAGCTACATAATGAGTTTGGGGCCAGCCTGAGATACATGAGATCCTGTCTCACACAAAAAAGGAGAGTTCTATTTTGCTCTACTCGTATTAATAAGAAAAATGAGGCATAGTGACAGGGTGTACTTGTTTCTCCTTGTGCACATGGAAAAGATCAGACACAGAGACTCATGTGAAGTTAGATTAAGTATTAGAAAAGCCCAATAAAGTGCCTGTGGCCATATAAAATAAATAGGTGGGCTGAGAGCCCAACCCTGCACTCCAAGGTGACGAGTGAGCCAGCTGTCCTAAAGAAGAGAGCTAATTACCCAGGCTCAATTGCATCTCCTAGGAGACGAAACCTCCAAATGGCCCATCTAATTAGAATAAAATAATAATAGGAGACACATAAGTTTTTAATAACGTTAACAGACAAGCTCAATATATCAAAATGACAGAACAATAGGCCAGGGACTGGCAGATATACAAAACTTAAAATTTATCATCTCTGGGAAAGATATCAAGTTTCCAAAGTGAAACTCTCCAGAGGTGGGGGATTTAAGGGTTTAGTTACAGCATGGTGCTGGACCAGATGCGTGGAAGCCAGGATTACTGTGGACTGAGCCCTGAATCCCACATCCGAAGGAACATAGTCAATAACCAGAGTCAATGGCCTCGGCTGTTCTACTTGGTGTTTCTGAGGCTTTAGGAAGGCAGCTTTAGGGTTAATGGAATGTGCAAAAAAAAAAAAATTAAAGTCAAAACTTTTCAAAGTGTATGAACCAAGATGGCAAACAAACAGCTTCAAGCCCTTGGACTTCATGCCCGTACACTGTGCTTAGAGTTTCCTGGTCTTTATGGGCACACCGTGTGTATACTTTACACGCCTTTAAACATTTATGGCAATCTGACTTTTCAAAAGTATCATTTCAAATAAATGCCTAAGAGTGTTTGCTTTTAAAATCTGTGTTTAAATGTTAAGAAACTTTCCTTTGTTAAATCCATATTGTTTTAAAGTATTGTACAAATACTCAGAGAACTGTTGGCTCGGCAGCGTTTAAAGTGGAGCTCAACAAATAGGAAAAATGAACACAATGGGCACAAACAGAGGGCAATTTGTTCTCCATGGACAAACGTGCTTTGGGTATCAAGGCTGGTAAATCACTGTTGATGGGCCAAGGTAAACTTGAGACTGGGTGTGCCAAGCATGAGGCTATTGTGTTCCCAGAATAAGGGACTGGTGGGTCATGGCCACACACTGTAGAGAGACCAGTACAGATCACACCACGCGGTCACAGCAGCTCCCTGGAATGGGTGAGTATGAACCCAAGTCCTGGCTGCTGTTGTGTCACGGCAGACGCCACTGTTACTGAGTCACTGTGCTCTTTCAGATGACACAGAGGTTCTGGAAGCCCTGCCAACAGTGAAGCGGCAGGTTCAGGAGAACCCAGGTAGATGTAGGATCTCTACCATGCTTTAGCTGTAGGCTTTATTTTCTCAGGGGGAGTGCAGCCTCTGCCGAGTGGGGTTCCGGAAGAACGAGGAGCTTTGCATTCCCCTTGGGTCACACCACCAGGAGCCTCCCACAGCAAAGTTGACCTGGCTCCAAAATGACACTGGCAATGATGGTTTGAGTCAATTACCACATCTCTGCTGACCTCACCATGGCCTTAATCTTCATTAGATTCTTCATGATCTGTTTCAGGGTAGGAAGGGCTGTGGCCCCATGAAGATGCAATTCCGGTTAATAGAACATTTCTATACTTCTGCAGGCTTTTAATTATTCTCAAGTTCATTCCACTCTGCAAGAAGGGCTCCTAGTTAAGATAGGAGCCTTCCTGCTTGTCTTAAGGCCTAACAACTAACTTCTCCTTGAATTAGATGTGAAAATGATTAAGTTCAAGAACCACTGGACTGGAGGAAGGTCTGGGACGCCTTATTTACACGACCCTTTCTCTCTGTCGTCAAGCTGACTGGCTTCCAGAAACGACGGCTTCCTCAAGTTCTGCTCTCTTCCTCCCACATTCTGCCTCCCATCCACAATTTTATCGCAACAAGTTGCAGCCATCAAAAGCCAACTCCCTTTTCACAGGTTCAGCCCACTTGCCATACCCCAGCTTGGCAATGAGGCCTTAGTTAGTTTGGCTTTAGGACTGTCCTAGTACTTCAAGTGGATTGCTAAACCCATAAAAGCCAGCCTTTCAAGGAAGGAGTGACTAAGGAGTGGCCCAGATGAACAGAGACTGGTGAACCAGGGCCACAATGGGCCACTGAACATCTGCTCCCTCCCTTAGCTATTTAACTCTCCATTACTGATTTAGCCTTGGTACCGGAGCTGGGGTCTAAGGGGTTGGATTGAATCATCTACCAACCTAGGTAGGAAACCTTTTGAACTCTCACTGGGAGCCTACTGCTGTCACCAGCAGGATGGTACAAAATTGGAAACAGCACAGGGGAGCCAGCTCCACGGAAAGCAGGCTGTCTACTGTGAGCCCCCAGAAGACATTCCTGTGGGACAGAGGACTGTTGTTCATTTATGGGTCATTTGGGGACATTCTAAGGACTAATGTCATTGGGACTTTGTCTATGTGGCAAATGCCATCCTGAGTGTTCATCATCAACTCACAGACTCACAACACAACCCTCACAATAAACGTGATCTGAGAACCATGAAATGCTCCATTTACAAATGGGGAAACTGAGGCAGGAATGGTCCCACAATGAGAGAAACATAGCAGAAACTCCAGCCACAGCACCAGCTACCACAGCACACTGTGGGAAGGGTGTTGTTCTGTCCTGGATTCTCTGAGCTACTACTTTTATTATGAAGATTAAGCAAGCAGGGCTGGACCTGCCCGTAAGAAGTAGAGGATCACTCTCACAAACAGCAATGAAAATTCCCATTGAGCCTGGGTGTCTCAGCCTATTGCTGTGTTAAGAAACCATGACCAAGGTACCTAATAGAAGGAAGAGTTTATTTGGGGCTTACAGTTTCAGAGAGGGAGTCCATGACAATTACGGGAGAGAGCAGGGTGGGCCAATTCATAACCTGAGTGGCAGCTGGGTTTGTCAGCCCACCAGTTCTACCTCATCTTCATCACCAGGAAGAGGTCTTAAGCACCACCCCAACACGTTCACCCTGTGCAGCAAGCAGCAAAGGGCAGAGCCAGATCTCCTGCTTTCAGGCCTTCACGGCCAACCCACACCTACCTACACTACCAGGGTCAGCCCCGCTGTGCTGCCCAGGCAAGGGGCAGGGGCCACGCTCCTGAGCGCTGCAGCTGGTGAGGGGCAGGGTCCACTCTCTCACCTGCCACAGATGGCGAGGGGCGGGAGGGGCAGGGCCTCTTCTCCCCGCCCGTGCCACCATGGCGGGAGCAGATCTCCCACCTTCATGTTCTCGGGGCTGGCTCACCCGTGCCCCTGCCAACAGGGTCGGCTCTACTAGGCTTCCCCGGCGAGATGCAGTACCTACTATCCTGAGTGCTGCATCCAAGACCGCACTTATTAATCCTTCCCAAACAGTTCCACCAACCGGGGACCAAGTCTTCAAATGTATTAGCCTATGAGGGAATTCTCTTTCAGGTCACCTCACTGGGAAAAAATGATCTGGTGTAGTGTGTGCCAGGGACTCAGTGCAAGATTTTTTTTGAAGAAAGGAGTTAGGAAGTGGTGGGGGGGGAGAAATAAGAGACAGAGTTGAAGGGCTGAAGGAAGAGCTAAGAACCATAGAAAAAATGTGGCAGAGGAAAGTTGAACGACATCAAGTCAGGGATCATGCTCTAAAGAGGCAGGTGCTGTGGATTTGCATTTTGGATTGAAGACTTGGTAGGTCTGTGACTCATCCCCACTCATCTGCGAAGATGAAAAGACCCAAGATCAAGAAGCATTTCACAACAGGTAGTACCCAAGAGAACAGAGAAGTGGAGAGAGCTAGAGAAACAGAAATCATCGTAATTGGATGGAAGGAAGGAAGGAAGGAAGGAAGGAAGGAAGGAAGGAAGGAAGGAAGGAAGGAAGGAAGGAGAAGAATGGGAAAATACCAAGATGGAGGTACGAGAGTGATTCCAAGACTAAGGATACATCCTGGAAAAGATGGAACATTATGATGTAGCAGCCTCCCCGCCGGTCCCCCATGTGCCCAAACCAGAGCTGCTGTTCCTGGCAACAGTGCCTAGCTTCGTCTTTCCCAGGTGAAGAGTTACCTGGCAGCAGGGATGAAAAGACAAAGGCCCCATGTTCCAGAAGAGCATCTGTCAGACAAACACAGGAGACAGAGAGGGTTAAGGGATCCAGTGACTAAATAAATGAGTGGATCAGTCTCAGAGGCCTGGAGGGGATCTGTTTCAGGCTTTCGAGAGACAAAGACAAACTTATGGCCAAACTCTGAGTGAATTCCACAGGTTCATGTCTGTGGTGGAAGTGGGACAATTAACTCAGCCGGTGTAAATGACACCTTGGCTCTGGGGTCAGAAATCCAGAACATGTGTCTCTTCTCACTCCCATTGACAGTTCTGGAGTTGTCTGGACCATGCCTGTGGTTGAGAGTGGAAGAAAGTCCAGGTAGAAGAGGAACCCAGCAGCGACTAGGAATTTTCTGGAAGCAAGCATCTACTACACGCTGGCCTCAGGCTAGTTAGCCTCTGGTTGTAGCTAGAGGTCTATTGTGGCCATACCAGTAGAGCTGAACCAGTTAGCTGGTGTCCGCCCTGACCTCTCTCATGGCTCTCTTGCAGGAACTAGCTCCCAACTGCCCCGTTCTTAGAAGGGAACGGGCACAGGGCAACACTTTCTTTATAAGAAGAAAGTGTGTGTGGCCCGGGTGAGCAAACAGAAAACTACTGGCCCCAAACAAACACTTAGAATGAAACCTAAGTGTGAGCTGGTGGGTGTGTGAACTGGTGTGCTCTGGCCAGGGCAGCCATAGCCGAGAATGGATTGATTCCACTGATTCTTTTGGGACCACCAGGAGGGTCTAAGAGAAAAGGCGTGGTGGGTCCACTCACAAGTCTATTTAAAGCAAGAACTAAGAGTCAGGCTATAGCTCCACACTGGCGTTACCCAGGGTCTTCCCTTTCTATGGGTGGCCCGAGAGGCACAGGCTTACCCAGGGAGGACAGAGATGATAGGACAAAGGAGGCTCAGAGACAGCAGCTGCTTTTTCCAACCTAAGCGTTGTATCTTTCCGAGGCAAAGACAGAAACGAGAAAATGACTTAGGCAATAACAAGTCTTGGAAGCAAACAGGCACCTCTACTTCACGCCTGTGTCTAAAAACCTCTGCTGTGAAAACGCATTCTGTCCTGCTGCCATACAGGGCTTGCTGGACCTCCTAGTTCTGGAAGTGAAAACCCAGAGATGTGAGAATTCATTCCTGGAACGTTCACAAAGACAAACAGAAGCATTCTGGTAGAGCAAGCTTACACACAGTCCACCTCAAAACCAAGCCCCTGCCGGCTAGGCTACCCTATTTGCTTGCAGCAGGACCTCATGGCACTCAGGTCACTGGGGGAGCCCATTCTGTCCCAACTGATTTGTGACAGAATTCTCTCAGCACTTCAATTTATGTAAGCTCAACTGTGGGGAAGTGGCGGGGTGGGGTGTGTGTGTGGTGTTCTGATCTGTCAGCTCTTCGTGGGGACAGACTCAGCAAGGGTCGTCCTTGTCTCTGGTATTCATTTCCAGTTAGGAATTTACTTAGAATCACTTCAGGGGCTTTCAGACATCCTCCTGCCTGCACCTCTCCCTCCTGCCTTGCCTCGGGGGAACAGACTTTTCTGGAGGGTAGCTACAAAGAGGTATGGAAAGACACCATACAGATAGAGTTGACTCAAACTGCTGACGGGAAACTAGGGTTGATAAAACAAAGTCCAGACACTTATCTGAAGGTCAGTGCCAAGGCATTGATGATTCATTCATAATGCACCCAGGACTTCTGTTTCAGATACCAGACACTCTGCTACACATGGGACTGTCCCCATCTGACTTCTACCACACCCTTTTCTAAATCACGCACAAACCAGATGCCCATCCCCCTAACCACAGCCATGCATATCATGTTTAAGCACTCTGCCTCTGCTTGCCCCCCAGAGCAAGGTCATTGTCCTTTTTTCTCGTCCTTCAGCGCACACTCTTCAAGCACATGCTCTACGGTCCCTAGTACATCCTTCTGAACTGTGTGGGGTCCTTTCATCTTGTACCCTGGACTCTGGAAGCCTTTGCTAATGGTTACAGAGGTAGTATAGTCACAGCCATGCAGCTATGAGAAATCTGGATTAAAATGAAATCATCCAGCCTTCCATGGAGCTGGCCTTCTCGGAGCTGTTAATGGGCTGATATGAAGCATGATCCTTAAATGGGGAGAGATGGTTCAGTTGGTGAAGTACCTACTGTGCCATCAGGACCTGAGTTCAAGCCCCAGTATGCACGGAAAAGAACGTGGTGTGTCGGTACATGTGTGCTGGCTAGTCTTAGGTCAACTTGACATAAGCTGGTTATGTAAAAGGAGGGAGCGTCAATTGAGAAGATGCCTCCATAAGATCAGGCTGTAGGGTAGCTTGTAGGGCATTTTTTGTTTGTTTGTTTGTTTTCCTTTTTGGTTTTTGGAGACAGGGTTTCTCTGTGTAACAATCTTGGTTGTCCTGGAACTTTTTTTATAGACCAGGTTGGCCTCAAACTCACTGAGATCCACCTGCCTCTGACTCCTAAGTGCTGGGCTTAAAGGTGTGCACTACCACCACCTGGAACATTTTCTTAATTAGTGACTGATAGGGGAGAGTCCAATCCATTGTGGGTTATACCACCTCTGGGCTGGTGGTCCTGGGTTCTATAAGAAAGCAGGCTGAACAAGCCACGAGGAGCAAGCCAGTAACTAACACCCTGCCATGGCCTCTGTATCAGCTCCTGCTTCTAGGTTCCTGCCCTATTGGAGTTCCTGTCCTGACTTCCTTCTGTGATGAGCAGCAATATGGAAGTAGAGCCAAATAAACCCTTCCCTCCTCAACTTGATTTTGGTCATGGTATTTCACCATAGCAATAGTAACACTAAGAAACATGCTTGTTATGCTAACACCTGGAGGTACAGAGAAACAGCTCTCCCTGTGTCTTGCTGGCTAGCTGGTCTAGATAATTCTACCAGTTCCCGACTAGTGAGAACCCTATCAGAAAAAAAACGCAATACAATAAAGAAAACAACAACGACAACAAATCTGTACACTGCTCCTAAGGAATGACACATGAGGTTGAACTCCGGCTTCTACATTTATGTGCACATATGCGCATGTCCGTCTGCATACACATATGAACTTGCCTTCCCCCTACAATGTGAGAAGGTCGTGGACAGGTTTCCACCTGTTTGGATAGCCACTGCTTTCTCACCCTGATGTTATTGTTCTGTTTCAAAGGCGTCCCTCTGGGAAACGCTACCTTCTAGCTATTTCCTTTGCTTATTCATCCGGCAGACATTCTGACACACCAACCATGCCCGGCATCATTCATGCTGCGTGCCCTCTTCTGTTCAGCTCAGTGGCTTTGCTGAAATAGCCAGAAGAGAACATCCCATGAAGGGGTACTCCAGGGCTGATCCCAGCAGGCACCCCATGCTAAGAACACTATGAACTCACTGACCAGCCTGGTCCCTGGTGAATCCTAACCAAACCCCTGGGACACAGCAGGATGTGAGGCACAGCCTGGCGCATGACTGCCAGGGTTTGGGACGGCAGATTGGTTTCTCACCATGGAAGCAAGATCGTAGATTTCACAGTGTATCTACAGGATGAGAGAGGTCAGTTGTGGAGGCAAATCACGTAATAGACAGCATTCAGCAGGCAGCAGGAGCACGCTTAGACTATCAGGCTCCTCAAACACACACTTGAATGAAAAGTACAGGTGCCCCAATAAGAAAAAATGTAGCAGAAACCAACTGCTGAGCTGAAAAGGGGTGGAAGAAGCCAAGGCTAGAGCGGGGTCCAGCAGACCCTTCCTGACACGGGTGGGTCACTTATGGGCTTATGGCAGCATACAGACGCGTACAGCTCTTATCATGTGTTTCCCAGGTGGGTCATATGGAAGCCACCACCTAGGTGGGTTGGCGAAGAGGTTGCTGGGATACTTCAAGAAAACAAAAGTACACTGGGCCTGGTAATGCCCCTTCCATGATCCCTCCATTCCTCCCCTTACCACAGGGGAGAATGTAGTACCAGGGTGTCAACAAAAACGGGAGCATCTCCACCTTCATGGAGGTACAAAGGAAGTCATACGTCACCCGTGAGAAAGCAAAATGAAGCCAGGCCAGGGAATGGGTCCTTCCAGGAAGTCAGGAAGCTGTGCTTCTGAAGTGAAAGGCAGGTGATGTCCAAGATGGGATGCGACTTCCAGAAAAGGGCATTGGAAGCCATTTTTGAAGTGGGCAGGGGACAATGCAGTACTTCTAAAGAAACTGGGGACTGCCATGGCAGAACAAGGTAGGGGTGAAAAGGGAGCCACAGCAGGGCTTTGCCACCATTCCTTTAGGCAGCAGGTAGTGACATGATCAGGTCATGTCTGACATGACTTGAAGGAGGAAGGGTTTACTCTGGCTCATGGTCTGAGGAGACCACAGGCGCTACACAGGCATGCGAGGTGACCGGCTGGTCACACGGTTTCCTCAGTGAGGAAGCAGAAAGGGTACATATTTGATTTACTCTGGCACTGAGGTCCTGGGATGGAGCTGCCTACATTCAGGGTGGATCTTCCTTGCCTTAAAGACACACCCAGAGGCCTGCAGTGGTGGCGCATGCCTTTAATTCCAGCACTCGGGAGGCAAAGGCAGGGGGATCTCTGTGAGTCTGAGGCCAGCCTTGCCTACACAGTGAGTTCCAGGACAGCCAGTCCTATGCAGAGAAATTCTGTCTCAAAACAACAATAACAACAACAACAAACCAAACCAAACCAAAAAGACACATTCTGAGACATGTTTCAGTGATGATTCCAAATGACCTCAAGCTGCCAATGAAGATGAAGCATCATGGGTGGGTTTAGGTCAGGAAGGAACCCTGGGTGGACAGCAGCTGGGGGAGATTGGGGACAGGATCCAGCTGTTGAGGTTTAACAGAGAAGGGCCACTGACCACAGTGCTGGGCTGGGCCGGGCCAGGGTGACATCTCAAGGCAGAGCTGTGTTCTTGTCCCAGTGAGGCTGCACCAGAGGAAGTACACAGGACTCAGCTGTCTTTTTCAAGGACATTGAGAGGCCACTTGTCTGTTGGGTGCGTGCGTGCATGAGTGTGTGTGTGTGTGTGTGCGTGTGTGTGCGTGCGTGCGTGCGTGTGTGTGTGTGAAGGGCTGAGACAATAGCGCTCAGCTCATCTTCTGACTGCTGCTCTAGAGATCAAAGTCTGGGCTCGCCCTGAGGATTCTGAGCCTTAACCTAGGCAGTTATGCTGATTCCAGCAGGTTGGGACCTGCCAGAGCCAGCAGGGGGCACGGGCGTCCTTTCTTTTCGCCTGCAGCCCCATTGGAACCTTGTTTTAGGGGACATCTGTGCTGCTGCAGGAGACAGTTACAGTACACACTGCTGAAAGTTCACTTAGCACCTCGTGATGCCACTTGTTTTTCTAAGAGAGCCTACTCAGTGACAGAGGCGGCGTCATGTCAAGCTTATGGAGACAGGCTTTGTTTTCTCCACACTGATTCAAGTGTCCTTCCTTCCTTCCTTCCCATCTCTAAGCTTGATTTCCATATCTGTAGAACAGTGCCAGTGGCTCATAGGGCTGGAGAGATGCAATGGGGTAATGGATGAGAACCAGCATTTTCGTTGTTGCTGTTGTTGTTGGTGCTGGTAGTGTGTGTGTGTGTGTGTGTGTGTGTGTGTGTGCGTGCGTGCGTGTGTGCGTGTGTGCGTGTGTGCGTGTGTGTGTGTGTATACACATGCTAGCAAAGTGTTCATTTGTTACTTCATTCATTAAAATGGCACCATTTTATGACAGGCACTGCCTCGCACTATAAATAGATGCATGAGAGCTTTGCTCTGGAGTAGATGCAGAGCACCACTCTGGGGGGACCAGACTACAATGAGAACATAGTAGTAGGGGCTTTGCAGATGCCAAGTGGATGGTAGGGCAATGCAACTGACCTTGTCCTGAATATAACAAGGCATTCACCTAGAATGGCAATGTGCATGCGTGTTTGTGTGTGTGTACACGTGTGGCACATGTGCACTCAAAAAGGAGTGCTTTCTCAGGAGGTAAGAACAGAGACAGCCCAACAGTGATTCAAGGGGAGAAGGCTAATATAGGCAAAAAGAAGAGCAAAGAGGGGGTGTTCCCGATGCATTGCACAAATCACACAAAGCAAGCAGATCAAGGGGGACAGATCACTTCACTGGGGATCCAGATCCTGTCCATCAAGGCTTCCTAGGTATCTGGGACAACTTAAATATAAAATGTGAAACTACAGACTTGAGAGTGAACGCAGCACCTGAAAGCACCACACATGTTTACTACGAAAACATGCCTGTGTCTATCACACAGCTCTGGGCGTGAGGTTTAAAAGGCAAGTGATGAGAATATTGAGTGTTTATTTTATAAAAATGACTGATTTGTATTTATTTGTTTGTGTGTGTGTCCACACACATGCATAACCAAGCGTGTCATGGCATGTATGTGAAGGTCAGAGGACAACTTGCAGGCCTCAGTTCTTTTTGTTGAGCACGTGAGTTCTGGGGATGAAACCAGTAGGGTCAGGCTTTGCAGCAAGCACCTTTATTCAATGAGCCACCTTACCGGCCCTGGGTTATCTATTATACTCTCATGGAGCGCTTCTCCCCTCTAGGCAGCCTTTCATTAATTCTGCACACACTGTCTAGCTACTGGGTCCAAGAGGGTCATGCCCCGTGCCAATAAATAATGTATTGGCATAAAAAAGGAGGGAAGAAGAGTACCAGGCGCCAGGATGAAGGTGACAGTGAGGGCACCTCAAGGGTGGGGTCACCGGGGCAGAAGCACCCCAGGGCCAAGACTTAGAAGCAAAGACATTTGGTGGCGTGTTGAGATCCAGCATTATGCCTGGGTTTGGCAGCCTCCCACCTGGGGGCGACTCTGCAGCTTAATAAACCCAAGCGTGCGTTTGTCTGCCATCGGCTTTATTGAAATGCTTATGGGATAGTTGCTACAAGCTGGGGACGTCCAGGTTATTCTGAAGTCAGAGTCCATGCTCTCCACCCCTCATCTTCTGTGGGGAATTGCAAACTCAGTCAATGGCTGGCTCTTTTGGCAATAAACACCCATATCATGACAGAGTAAGCACCCTGTATACAGTGATGAATAAGAGTACCAACCCGAGAGAGCCGCCGTAAAGAAGGAGCCAGATCCCCATGTTAAAGCCAAGGAGAGCTAAATGTCGTGACCAAGGTGCAAGGTGGTACAGTGGGGAAGTGGTTGAACTGAACTGGAGCTCAGGACGCACCACTCCAGACAGGCTACTCTGCATCACTGTCAGACACCGGGAAGGCTGCATGGTGGGGTTGAAGGCTGCATGGTGAGGGAAGGCTGCATGGTGGGGTTGAAGGCTGCTCTAGACAGATTTTCTGAGCATGGCCCGGGACTCAAATAGATTGTGCAAGAAGAAAAACCGTTGTTAAGCTCCAAAGAGATGCATGAGAAATGGCCATTAGTAACTGAGAGACCATGGCCTACCACAGCCAGGGTCTGTATTGATGTCCATGGCTTCTGGTACCAAAGGCTGTGAGGATACCCAGAGTCTGCGCTGCTACCTGAGACCATGTGGGTGTCTGAGAGCCATACTGCCACAGGGGCCATACTGATCTCAGTGGTCTATGCTGCCACCCAGGACGATGGTGACATCTGGGTCAAAGCTGCAGCCAACGGCCATATCTGCGTCCGTGGTCCTGCTGTAACTGGGGTCAGTGTTGATGTTTATGGCCCAGACATGTATGTGTTGAAATTTCAGGGTCATGGTGAGCTGGCCCCACCTTTTGCTGGTCCTGGGAGATCTGGCCCTGTCCTTTGCTGGCCGCTGCAATGGGAGAGCTGGTTCCATCCCTCATGGGAGAGCTGGCCAAGCCTTCATCATAGGTGTGGGAGAGCTGATCCCAACAGTTCAGGAGCAGGAGGGCTGGCTCTGCCCTTGCCTTAGGGGGTCAGTCCCACTGTAGGCTTAGACCGACCAACTCAGCTCTCACCCAGGTCCACGTCCAGTGCTTTGATATGACCCACCCCAACATCTATCCTATCTGTGACTTTGATATGACCCACCCCAACATCTACCCTATCTGTGACTTTGATATGACCCACCCCAACATCTACCCTATCTGTGACTTTGATATGACCCACCCCAACATCTACCCTATCTGTGACTTTGCTATGACCCACCCCAACATCTACCCTATCTGTGACTTGCTGGAGCCTATGAAGGGTCCAGTCCTACAGAACCATAGATAGCTGCAGAACCATGACTCGGGCAACAACAGGATATCCAAGAGGAGTTTCAGTGAGGGTCCATCCAGTATTGATGGTGTACCAGAGGCAAGAAGCCTTGAACCAGACCAACAGCTTAATACAGTGAACACTCGCGAGGGAAACTGTTTGGACAAATGTTCTACCGCATGACACGCCACAGTTCCCAAGGCCACTAAGAAGAATGAAGAGGTACTGGAGAGGAGGGAAAGACATATCAAAGTGGGGTTTTGTTTATTTTTAATTTACATATATATTTTCATTTTCTTGGTGGTTGTGCTGCAAAAGTGAAGAATGTACATGGAGGGACCGGGAAATGATTAGGACTCATGATGTGAAATTCACAAAAGACTCCATAAAAACTATGTTTAAGATAGTTTCTGAGAGGCATGTGTTCCTCTGATATATCTGACAGTGTTCCACTTATTGGTGCAAAGAGTCTGTGTGGGAACATCAGCAGCACTAAAGGCTGCATTGGGTGAATGTGTTCCTGTGGCAAACCCACTTAGCTCATGAGGGAAGAAAGGATGTAAAGACAGCGGGTCCTTCTCTGTGGCCAGCACTGGATGGTGGTTGATTAGCACAATAGTTCATGCCACTGAATTCCTGCTCTTGGGGAAGCCTTTTGGAGACACAGTTTTCCTGCCCTGCTGGAATATCCTCTAGGAGTCCACTGGTGGACCAACTAAGTAGGAACTGCTCATCCTTAATGAAAAATCGTTACTCATGGAAGTGTGTTTACATAGATGCTATGCCTGAACCATTTCCAATCTAGTGAGTTCCAAACCCACTGACCAAAATGCATACTTCTCAGCCCGGGCAAACTCCTGGAGGTTCATCTTGACTTTGATTTGTCCTCTTTGTTGCATGCCTCCTCTATTGAATTATAAGTTCTAGGACACAAGCCACTTAATCACGGCCATGTTCCCAGTCCCTAGTAGGAGTAGAATATCTATGCCTGAATGGAGTATATAAAGCAGGATGGCAGAACCTTATCCCAGGAACCCTGAAATTGTGACAACCTGTAGCTCAAGACCCAGCTGACCCTCCCTGGCCTCTTCTACAAGCATGTCACTCCCTGTACCACTGGCTGTCTTTGATGGCTTGCTGGGGAGGTCTTTAATGGCCTAGTTGTTTCTTTTTTATCTCTGTATACTCAGAGATGAAAGGGAGGGTCTACAAATGTGGTTTGTAGGAGACAGAACTGTCACCTGAACAAAGAAGGATCTGGACAGGCTGCCACGACTGGGGACCAGGGTCCTCTCTTGCCAGACCCACTCTGACGCCAACCTGATGGAGTATTGCAGGCCGGGGGCTTGAGATTACAGTCAGCTGTGCTCTCGAGATAACAGCAGGCATCACCCTCCAACTGGCTGGTGACTTCTGGAATGTGGTAGAGGCAATTTACACCCTTATTGAGAGGGTGGTCCCAGCTAAGGCAACCTCTAAGGACATACAGTAGCAGAACTTCTCACCCACTAGTGCATTCGGAGCTTAAAGAGAGGAATTTTAAGGCTATCAATTGGCTCACAGCACTTGTAGATGCCGACAGAGAACATGGGACCAGACATGACATCAGGTTATTAAATTAGTGTCTTTGCAGAAATAGCACAGGTCCATTCAGCTCCTCGTGGACCTGCAGGTTTGATTAAGTGTCTCTGCAGGCAGAGCTTTTGTTCTCAGGACGATGACGTGACAGAAGAATCCTGCACAGTCTTAAACTTGTGGAAACATGGTGGGGAGAAGGGAGCAACCTCGCAGCCAGTGTGGAGGGAGACAGGGAAGGACCCTGGGGTCCGTCAAAGCCTGTGATTATCAAGTGCATGCCATAGGGGCACCTCACCCTACAGGTGCTCACCTTGTCTTTGATTTGACCTCTGGGCAATGCTGAATGGTGTCTTGGAATGTGGCCCATGTGGCTGCTAAAGGCTGGTTTACAAGAGGTGACTGTCCCTCAATTGTCCTTCCATCCCAACTTCTCTGAGAGGAGGTACGTCAGCCTACATCGCACCCAGGCACCTACCTGTAGCCAACTGCTCTTGTCTAAACTCCGGCAGGTACCCTGTAGCTCCCTCAGTGAGTATGCGTGTGTACATGCATGAGAGAGAGAGAGAGAGAGAGAGAGAGAGAGAGAGAGAGAGAGAGAGAGAGAGATGGACGGACGGAGGGAGGGAGGCATGGAGCAGCCCGAGGCTACTGGGCTATGTCCGCTATAGTCACTGTGCTAACTTCACTGTCATTTTCTATGCCTTTAAGAGATCGTGCTGAAAGTGGAAACAACCCAGAACACACCTTTCTGGGTTGACATCCTTATTGGCCTTTTTTTTTTTTTTTTTTTTTTTGTCAAATAAAAGCTGCGTCTGATTTTCACTTCACTTCTAAAAAAGTTTAGAGCTTTGTTGCGCCCATTTATTGATGAAAGCACCAGGGGTTCACCAATAAATGGCGGTGACCTTATTTTTGCACTCATTGTGTCTGGTCATAAGTTAGGCATAAGATTTGTGTGTCCAATTATGTAAAACTCTGAAAACCCCCAGCGGCCAGATTTTCTATCATGACACCCCCATTGTCATGACCACGCAGTTCCGTTCTGGCCACTTACCTCTCAGCTGCTGGAAGCAGGAGGCACTGCTGTCTGGCTCCAGAGGGTGTCTCAGGACCCCATTGCTGGGCTTGGGCCTCTCGTATTCTCTCTCTGGGAGCATAGCCTGCTCACTCTCCATGGCCGGGTCTGAATGTGGGGGCAGGGACTGTGGGAACCCAAACATTAAGAGGGATGAGAAGAAGAGCAAGGCACCGCAGAGCAGAAAGCCGCCCCACCAGGCTCCAATCCAGCGTGGGTCATCTGGAGTGATGTCCAGGTTACCTGCCAACAAGAAAGGGCACAGTTTAGTGGAGAGGCAGGGCATGCGGGCTTGAAGAGAGATGTCCCCTGTATGGAGTTCAAGGGCTGTAGAAATGGATGGGGGTGGGGGTGGAGCTCTGAGCTGGGAAACCATCTTTCTCCCATCACCAGGGACGGAGCATGTTTCCCCCTTAATTTCCTTGTCTGCTCCACGCTTATAATCTGTCTAAACAAAAACAGTGAGGAGCCAGACAGCCGAGGCAGGCTGGAATTGACTCATCTCGCTGCACTGCCAAGCCGAGTTCACGAAAACACAAGCAAATATCCGCTATCCAAGGGAGGACTGTCGCTAGGTATACGCTCTCTCACCTGAGACGGTTGGCCTGAAATTTCATTCCAACTCTCACAGCGTGAATTAAAGCAGGTTCGTAACTAAAAAGAGCAGGTGCAGAGTGCAATTCAAGGAAATGGATGCCCAGGATGCTTGAATGAAAACCCTGCCCTTTTGGAGACTTTTTGAGCTCTATGCTTCAGTTTACAAATCTGCAAACAGGGATGATGACGATGACAGCATCTACCTTGCAGAGTCATTAGTAAGGGCCAGAAAACCACACCAGACACATGCCTGCATACTTGGGGAGGTCAAGCTGTCATTTATGGTGCCTAAGATTCTACTGGCTAGGATGACTCAAGTCTTGAGGACGGCCCCTGGCTGGGCCCCAGCCCCCCCCCCCAACTAGAAAGCTCTGGCACAGCACCAGTGCTCAAAGACACATGCATAACCATGCAGTTTGGCTTCGTGGATCCAGGCAGCTTGGTACTGGCACGTCTTTGATTTGCCAACCCAAGTCCTGGGAAAGAATGGAAACCGCAGCTTACTCCCTGGATTTTGCTGTACATTTTACAGCTGCCCTGCAAAGTGGTGTGCTCGGGATGAGCTACCTAGAAATGTCTTTTTAAATGATAAACCATGCTCCCAGAACCCAAAAGGAGATTCCTGGGGACCTGGAGAATAGTAGGTGAGGCAAGGAAAATGGGGCTGCAGGTCGGGACCAGATGGATGGACAGCTGGGGAAGAGTGATGGCCGCAGACACCAGATGAGCATTTTGCCATTTGTAAAGTGCCCCCAGCCTCCTGCCAAGCCTCTTAACACTGGCTATCATTTTCCCAGGGTCTCCTCTGCAGCAGGAGTCATACACAGCAGACTGCTTGCTATTTCAGTAAATTCTTCCTATAAGCTGATAAAATAGGGTCTTTCACGCCCTCCATTTGGTATGAAAACTGAGGCTTGGAGAGCTTAGGTTCTTTACACAAGTCCACATGAACACAGTTGGGAACACAGAGGTCTTTACACACAGGCCCCCTCCCTTGGTACAGCATCTCGTTTTAGATTTCTCTTTAGTCAGTCTTCAACATCCGGCCTTTGTGGGTGAACACTAGATTCCTGTACTCTGTGCAATGAACTCAAGGCCACCGATTGTTCTGGTTAGGTGCAAACTGGTTTTGGGATACTGATATTCTCTATCCTGACTGATGCTTGGACCAGTTGCTTTTGCATAGCCATGTGTTGGAGAGGAGAGAGCTTCATCTGTAGAGGGCTGGGGTGGCGGTGCTGAATGGCAGCTCTGCAGCTCACTAGCTGTAGCAACCCCCGAGCCTTTTCATCGTTTGTGAAATAAAGATGCCACCCCTGGAGTGGTTGTAAGGATAAAAGGTAACAAGCAAGCATCCCTTGGCACACATGCGCTCTTCGGCTATGACAGCTCTTATTCTTTTCCCCTACGCACATGAGTAGGCTTTTCCATGTATGGGTTTTATTTTTAAACAGCATTGCCAGGGCCCGGGAAATCTCAAGGTGATCCTGGCAGCATCTTCATGCAAATGAGGGAAGGGAAAAGGAAGTACAATCACCTGGGGTAGCTGAATAGGGCTGTTTTCACTGCTTGTCACTTACTGTGTTTCTTCACCTGCTGCCAAGCAAGGGAAGAAAACAAAGGGGAAAGGGAGCCGCCACTGTCCACAGGCTCCAGAGGAGAGCAAAGCCAGAGAGACCCTAGCAGTTGCTGGAGGGGAACAAAATTAATGTCCTGTAGAAAGTCACGGGAAACCAGTGATTCTTTTGGATGTGTGAAAAACACCCCGGGAAGATGGGTTGGCACTGGCTATGTGAGCTGTCCGCGTCCCCTTCTTCCCTGTGGGCATGCATGTATAGAGCCGACTGTTCGAGAATGGAAAGACAGCAAGGGCATGTCACCTGGGTCAAACCATGGCACACCTGCCCTTTGGGTCAGGCTAGAAGGGGCCTCGTGTGAAGGTATGGTGGAAGGCAGGATTCACAAACCACTGTTGGCTTCCTGGGGAGCTCACACTTCTCCATGTCAGTGACTCATGAATCATATTGCAGCAGGAGAGAGACAGCACGCTGACAGGGCACCACTTGGCTTCTGAGTGTGCACGGGGGAGGCTGAGTCAGTGATCCTCTACCTGACTTAGGGGAGACAGCTCAAGCTTGAACCTGTCTCAGAAACTCCTCTACCAGTGTCTACACCAAAACATAGTGCGTGTCTCAATGCATGTGTGCCTAAGGGAGCCTCCTGTGTGGGTGTATCAATGCGGCTGTTGTGGCAGAGGCCAACCTCGGCTACTATTCTTCCGGAGCTAGCCATTCTGTTTCATGAGTCAGAATCTCTCATTGGCCTGCAGCTCACCAGTTTCCCTATTGGCCAGCAAGCCCCCAGGGGTGTTCTTTTGTTCCTACCTCTCCAGTCTTGGGGTCACAGCATGCACCACAATACCTGGCTTTTTCATGTGGATCTGGGGTTGAACTCATGTCCTCAGACCCGTGGGCCAAGTGATTACTAGCTGAACTATCCCTCAAACTCCTCAAGTAATGTTTTTATGAGGAATTCTGGCTAGTTAACAGTCAAAAAACAAAATAAAACAACAACAAAATAAAACCCTCTCTACATGCATGGCAATTGTCAAAGCTCAGAAGACAGTTCTTGATTAGCCAATAGTGAGATAAGGTTTTTTGTGCTGACAAAGAACCAAATGGCAGATGTCATTAAGGTCTGGGTTCCAACCAGCTCTTCTTCTGGACACGAAGAGTATGTGTCCCCGGCTTGGTGAAGTGTGGCCACATACTAGAGTTTTACAGAGGAAAAAGTGAGCAGGGGGAACAGCCATCGCTTCTGCGTGTGCCTATGTATGTGCTGTGTGTGGTTCCCATGTTTCTTCTTTCCAAGAGGAATATATGAACAAGCTCCAGTGAATGAAATGTCCCCATTGACCTGCTTTGGATACTTGGGGGAACAAGATGTAAACTTACACCATCCTAATGCAGATTGGGGGGACATAGTTGTTACTGTAGCATGAGCTAGCCTACCCTAACTACTCCAAATGGCTTGGGAAGCAGCCACCCCTCTCTACTGACATCAGTCCTGGGGAGGCTGTGGACAGCCGAAGCACTGTTTCAGGGAGGAACCGAGGGCGAAGCCTGAGAACCTATTTATTTCTCTTTCCAGTTCTAGTTCCTGTATTGGCTTTAAAGCTTGTTTTCAGCCTGTTGTTTGAAGGCGGCTGTTTGCAAGATGTCCAGAGCAAACTGAAAAGCACCAATCCGTCTCATTTACTCAGAGACATCAATACACCAATGAAAGAAGACACGGGGATGATGGGAGCTGGGGATCAGCACAGAGTGGGGGCAGTGTCTCAGGCTGAGGACCATTCAGGGGGAAGCACTCTGTGCCACTCACCTACATTTGGTACCTCTAGGAGCTGGGAAGACATAGGATCTCATTCTCAGGTGGTTCCATCAATTGGAAGGGCAAAGTTCTGGAAGAGGCTGAAACCACAACACTATCTGCTAGCTGTGCCCAGACGGGACATGTCCATCATATACGGGACGGGACGTAGCTGGGAACTCTCTTTGCAACTGTCTTGGACATGCATACAGTCTCCCTCTTTAGAAGACCCATTTCTTTTATTGGTGTGTCTCTGCGTGTGTGTTTGTGTGTACTGTATGTTACGTGTGCATATGTGTTCTTCTGCATGGGCACGTGTGTGTGGGTCTTTGTGCCCCTATGGAGTCTGGAGCATGATGTCCGGGTATCTTCCTCTATTGTTTTTTATTCTTTCTTGCCTTGAGACAGGGCCTCTCACTGACCTGCAAGCTTACCACGTTGGCTAGGTTAGCATGTTCTGGAGACCTGTGTTCCTGCCCTCCACTTCCCTCCAGTTCTGCAGCTCTGGACACTTGCACAGCCATGCTTTGCTTGTTCATGTGGGTGCTATGGTTTCAAACTCAAGTCCCCATGCTCATGAAAAAAACCTGCTACCCGATGAGCCCTCTCTCCAGCCCCAAGATCCACTTCTCTGAGTGTTTTATTTTGACATCTGGCTTCTGGGTTGTTTTTAGTGTTTTCTAGCTCTGCTGAACAAAGTGAGCAAGCTGCTAATATCAGTTTGCCACCGCTGCAAAGAGCAAGTGACTACAGGGGGCCTATCAGGACTTTGTCCCCATTTCCAAGGTTAAAAAAGAAAGAAAAATGGGAGGAACAGGAAGAAACCAGCATACAACTCATTAACAGGCCTACCCATGAGATTGAGAGAAGAGTGGGCCAAAGCAAATTGGGGACAGTCACTTCTTTCTCTTGGGCCATACTGGTGTGTGAGGGCCATTATGGCTCTCGGGTCATTTTTAGGTTCAAGTACCTACTTCCTTAACCTACATTATCAGACTCTTTCTATGGGATTTGGGACTTCCAAGAGTATCGTTAAGTTACAAACCTAATTAGAAAGTGGAGGCAGGGAGGGTGTGGAACATTCCAGATCCAGCCATCCAGCTAATAGGTCCAAAGGGAAGGGATCTGGCAGCAGAGCTGGTCACCTCAAGAGGTAGAGCGGCAGCTCAGCTGGTGACCTTCTCCCACAAGCACACAGACCATGTCATCTTGTGGCAGCTACGGATGCCATGAAGTTGCGAGGGTGCTTTCCAACATATAGGAGAGGTAGAGAGGTTAGAACCACCAGGGGGAGGTTTCTGTGGATGGGAGGGGCAGCCTTCTGGTTAGGTTCAGGTTTCAGGGAGACAAATTACTAGGCTGAGAGGAAGCCTTGCAAGTCAGGGCTGAAAGCATGTTGGATCCCCCAGTAACTGCAGACTGCTAGAGGACCTCTCAGACACCCCATTATATCTAACCTTTATGGCATGCTTCCCGTATGCCAGACATTGTCTGGGCACTCTGCATGGTTCTCTTTCATTAGCCACACACAGGCTCAAGAGGAGGAATGGCTGCCCTAGGATTACAGAGCTCAAGGGAGTGGTGTCTTGGTTTCTATTGCTACTATGAAACACCATAACCAAAGAGCAAGTTGGGAAGGAAAGGGTTTGTCTGGCTTACACATCAGCATTGCCATTCAACACTGAAGGAAGTCAGGGCAGGAACTCAAACAGGGCAGGATCTCGGAGGTAGGAGCTGATGCAGAGGTCATGGAGGGGTGCTGATTACTGGCTTGCTTCCCTTGGCTTGCTCAACCCATCTTCTTATAGCACCCTGGACCAGCAGCCCAGGGATGGCACCACCCACCATGGGCTAGGACCTCTCACATTGA
Organism: Ondatra zibethicus; assembly: GCA_004026605.1. NCBI lineage: Eukaryota > Metazoa > Chordata > Mammalia > Rodentia > Cricetidae > Ondatra > Ondatra zibethicus. The sequence goes on from PVIU01000833.1 coordinate 250,915, forward strand.
TCACTAAATGAGAAAATGCCTTACAGTTGGACCTCAGCAAGGCATTTCCTCAACTGAGGCTCTATCCTCTGATGACTCTAGTTTGTGTCAAGTTGACACACAAAGCTAGCCTGCTGTGGGACAATGGTCTTGTATTGTTTTAATAAAATGCTGATTGGCCAGCAGCCAGGCAGGAAGTATAGGTGGGGTGATGAGAACAGGAGAATTCTGGGAAGAGGAAAGAGTCAGTCTGCAGTCGTCACCCAGAAGCATGGCTGATAAAAGGTACCAAGCCATGTGGCTGACACAGACAAGAATTATGGGTTAAAGTAAGATGTAAGAGTTATCAAGAATCCTGAGCTAATAGGCCAACTAGTTTATAATTAATGTAGACCTCTGTGTGTTTTCTTTGGGACTGAATGGCTGCGGGACCGGGTGGGACAGAAATCTCTGTCAACACTAGCCAGTACAAGTGTGATCTAGATTCACAGGGGTCTGGAATCTAACTCTGTAGACCAGGCTGGTCTCAAACTCACAGAGATCCGCCTGCCTTTGCTCCCCAAGTGCTGGCATTAAAGGCATGTGCCACCACTGCCCGAGGGGCCTGGAATCTTGACCATTACGCACAAAACCTTATCAAATAGAAGCTACACTCCCAAGTTCAGAATGAGACAGCACACATGCACCTTTAGTAACTGTTTAACTATGGCAGATGCTCTTCCTAATCTCCTTGTAATAAACCCACACTACTGGTCGATTCAACGGTTGGGGTAAACCCCAAAACCAAGTCCTTTCTTCAAGGTTCTGCTCTCCTTGAATTTTAGCTTCATCAAGATAGTCTAATAAAAAAAAAAGGAAATTCTGAAAGTCTCATCATTTTCCCCCCAGCGTTCACAGGAGGAATCTATTCACCTTAAGACGGATGAACAGAGCCAAACAGGATCAAATATAGATGAAAGGCGGCAGCCACTGAGTCCTGTGCCCAAGCCAGGCCAAATGAGCCTCTGGGAAAGCTGCCTGTGCCTAGCCCCTCTAGAGGATCTTCTCCCAGACTGCCTGTTCATTCCTACAGGCTACCTGCTCCCCTGCCCCCGCAGTGACGCTGACTCCCAGTTTGCCACAGTTCACCTTTCTCTTTGCAAGTTGCCTCCTTAGTCACTGCTGGGCCAGGGGAGAGGACATTTTTTCCTCCACCTGTCCCACAGCACAGGCCTTCCATGGGTGCCTTTGTCACCCGCAAGGAAACTCTAGGCCAGCCATTGCCTTCCCTGCCTTCTACCCAATGTGTGGTTATGTGTACAGCCATTCATGTGGAATGCAACATTCCTGTGTGGTGGGCAGCCCTAAAGGAGAGCTATTTCAGGAAGAGGACAAGATGGTGGTGGTGGTGGGGATTAAAGAACAGAGAATTCCTGCCTCAAAATACAGCCAAAATGCATCCAAACATGATAAGGTTCTGTCACCAGATCAAAAACAATAAAAATTGCTTGGAAAGGAGATTTTCCAGGCTGACTCCCTAAAAGAATTAGTGATGTTCTTCTGTCCTCTAGTGGTAAGAATCAGCACCATCCTTCAGGCAGCTTCAAGAAGAAGCAGACAACCTTTCTTAGCAACAGTATGGGAAGGCTGCCACTAGTAAGATGCCCAGACAGCAAAGGAAAGTGGCCCTCTGAGGTACGGATGGGAGGCATCAATGCTAACGAGCCTAGAAGTGTGGAGGAGGCTGCTTTACTTCTCACAGGGCTTAGGGGAGCAGAGATGATAAGAACAAAAGGGGTCTTCTTTGGAAAGCAGGGCCCTGTGGGTACCCAGGTATCACTCTACCAACGGTTACTCCAGGCACTGAGAGAGGAGGCTCTTTCATGGAGTGTGGGGGAGATAGGATCATGAATGGGAGAGATCTCCAAGTGGCTCAGGAGACTTGGGTTTTAAACAGATGTTCCTCCCCTGGCAAGGTTGCTCCCCTTCTCAATCTGAGACTCAGATCCCTCATTGATATAATGAAAACACTGAAGGAGAAAGCTTCCCAAGGTTCTTTCTGGCTCAGACCTTCTGGCCGTTTCTACGACCTTGGTTTGATGGGTCACTGCTGATATGCCCAGTACAAAATACATTATTCTCCATGTTCTCAAGGTAGCTTGTCCATGGGGGCGTTCCTCTCCAAGACTCTTGCTGCCCCTGAATTGTGCTGCCTTTGGGATACCAGTGGAAGCCAGCTTTTCTGTCTGGATGAGATGGCAGCTGACACTTCATCTAGTATGTCCCTTACCAGTCCAACCTTGCTCTCTAGGACTGGGCTTCTAAGGGTCAGGCTGCTGGGAAACAGAAGCGTCTAATCCCTTCCTGAAACAGGTCTAGCGCTTGACAAGAATAAATAAAGGCGGCTGTATCTGATTTTATTTTCTCCTTGAAAATTGGTAACATCATTAGCGACAAGTAAATATATCAGTGGGATTAATCGAGTGCAGCTTGATTGGATTTAGGACCACATTATTTCTTCGGGGTGAATTAGTAAATTTAGCACTGTCAAGAGATGATGGATTGGGAACCCAGGGACTGAGAGTTCTTATTGATCCTGAGAACAGATCAGCTCAAGAAGCAGCTACAACAGCCTCCCCCCGGCCCCGGCACTTCCTGCAGAGAGAGAAAGGAGATGTGGCTATATGACTGACGGAACTATCCAAAAATCCTGTGCTCTCTTTCAGATACCGGCCGTGATATTTGAGAATACATGCATCAGGCAGATCTGGGGTGATACTCTTGTGGGGGTGTGAATCAATTGGCCCCTAGAGGCCCATAGAGAGTGGTACTATTAGGAGGTGTGGCCTTGTTGGAGTAGGTGTGGCTTTGTTGTAGGAGGTGTGTCACTAGGGGGTGGGCTTTGAGGTCTTAGAAGCTCAAGCCAGGCCTAGGGTCACTCTCTCTTCCCACTGCCTGCTGATCCAGATGTAGAACTCTCAGCTGTATCTCCAGAACCATGTCTCCTGCATGCCACCACACTTCCCACCATGATGCTAATGGAAAAGCTCTGAACTGCAAACCAGCCCCAAATAAATGTTTTCCTTTGTAAGAACTGCCATGGTCATGATGTCTCTTCACAGCAATAGAGACCCTAATAGAGACAACCCCCCAAATCCCTGCCTCCACCTGAATTCATATTCTTGTATAGAAATCCTGCTTCTGTGGACCCATGTGACTGGTCCTTTCCTAGCAAAGAGAGCTGGAGACATACCACGAAGTTCCCCTGCAGACTAGCTTACAAAATATGGTGGCTCCTTCTCTTGGGGACTCTCTCTCCTCTTCTCTACAGGAGGATTGGTGATGAAGTCCTGAAGAGAGGACCAAGAGTCAGCATGGCCACCACTGGTATGGGCTCGGAGTTGGATCCTCTCTCTTTTGGTCATTAAGGGGACTTCAACCTAGGTTGGGAACTTGGTCACAATCCCCCTGAAGCTGCTCCTGAGTCCCAGACCTAGCATGAGTCACTCTCCATGTGGTGTCATTGTTACAGACGTGCTTTGGTAACGCCAGGGAGAGGACAGGGCCATTGCTCTTCACCATGGGCTTTAAGGACCAGTGGATACATGCCTGGAGGCTATACCCACTGGGATCAGGATAAAGGCTTGTGGGCCTGGGTCCCAGAGAGACCATGGTGGGTGGATCCTTCTCAACCCTAATCTGTTCTGAACAGGTTATCTACAAAATTAATTTTTAGTCTACCCAGGCACTTGAATTTGAGACTATCTGTCATCACAGCACAGTCATGATGGTCAATCTCTGTTGCTAACTTGATGGGATGTACCTGGGAGACAAGCCTCTGGGAATGCCTGCGAGGCATCTAGACTGCGTTAACTGAGGTATTATCTAGACTGCATTAACTGAGTTATTATCTAGACTGCGTTAACTGAGGTATTATCTAGACTGCGTTAACTGAGGTATTATCTAGACTGTGTTAACTGAGGTATTATCTAGACTGCATTAACTGAGGGGCTAAGATCCACCCATTGCAGCTAACAGCAACAGTCCCATGCTTGGGTTTCTGGCAGGAATTGCAAAGGATGAATTTGTGATGCGTTTCTACCCTCTAGTGGTAAGAAGCAGTAACAATCTCAAGTACTTTCAAGACGGAATAGCTACTGGCAACAGGGATACATATTCACGGTTATTTGGCTGTAAAGAACAATGAAACACAGGTAAATGGCCCACATCAGACAGCTGGAAATAATCATTATGAGTGATGTAACCCAAGTCCAATAAGACAAGCGTTACATTTTTTTTTCCTATGTGGGTTCCAGATCGGAAAGCTTGTATATGTGTGTTTAAACTAGAGAACCCATAGAAGTCTGAAAACTGGAAAGGGGCTTTGGGAAGATCTCAAGGGGTGAAACATTATTTGATGGGCATGACAAGGCTGCCATCCACATGAACTCAGTGGCCGTGACTGCACACACAACACACACACAAGATCAAAATCTCAGCATGGACTGGGGGCTGCTCATGAAGTCCTGCTCTTAGCCGAGAAGCCACAGGCAGCCAAGGGTCGCTGGGGAGAAGGGGGAAGTTTTCGTCGGGTATATCGTCCCTGCGAGGCTACCCAATGCTCTAGCAGGTGGTCCCACACTCATGCACATACTGGCAGCATTAAGTGGACTCAGTGGGCTCAAGGGGAGACAGAGCATGCCCAGGAAGTGGAGAGGGGAAAGTGGTAGATGTGGGAGGAGTTAGAGGAGAGAGAATGAACGAGAGAACGAGAATGGGGGCGTATGGATTTGATTCATGCAGACACTGTATGCATGCGTGAAATTCCCAATACAAAACCCTACTTCCAAGATGGCAGAAGACCACAAAAAGCTGAACATGATGGTTCACCGCTCTCCACTTCCTGACGGCTGCACCGTGGTCAGCAGCCTCCTGCTTCCACTGCTATGTCTTCCCTACCATGACTTCTCAGAGTTATAAACCAAAATAAAGTTTTCCCCTCCCAAGATGCTTTCTGTCAAGTGATCCACTTTGCTTTTCTGTTGCTGAGATCAAACGCTTTATTCTATTTTTCTCGCTAGTCAGGCTATGAACTCAAGGCAGAAACCTAGAAGCAGAAGCAGACACCGGTGGAGGAATGCTACTTATTGGCTCATGCCCAGGCCCACACCCAGTTATCTTTCTTATAAAGCCCAGACCCACCTACCTAGGGATGGTACCCCCACAGTGGGCTAAGCCCTCCTATATCAGTTAGCCGCCAAGAAAATGCCCCACAGACACATCTCCATCTGATGGAGGCAGTTTCTCAATGGAGGTCTCCTCTTACCAGGTGTGTCAAATTCACACCTGAGATTAACCATCACGTTTGGTCTCAGTGATCAAACATGTTAGTTAGTTTTGTCGTAACTAAAAACGATATTATTTACCTCGACAGTCATTGAATTTAACCTCAGAATCACAGGAGGGAAGCCCAGAACATCTGAGAAACATATGTCCTCTTCCTATTAAGAACGCAGCAAAATTTTCCCAAGATGATTTTATTTTTATTTTGCATACATCTCTGTAGTGCATGCATGTGTGTGTGCAAGTGCATGTGTGTGTGTGTATACCTTTGGGAGATGGGGCCTTGTGGCAAAAGTGAAGCTGTCATGGCAAGCCTTTGACAGGGATATGGGGACCCTGGCTTCCTCCTTTCTTTTCCCTTCCCAGCCACTATGTGTTAAATCGCTCTGCTCTACCTTATGTCCATCATCAAGTGGTATGTTACCAAGAGGCCCCCAAACAACACGCCAACCAGAGAGCGACTCTGAAACCATGAGCCAGCGCAGGCCCTTCTTTGTTTTCCCTTGTTTGTCTCAGGCGCTTATGTCAGTAACAGAAAGCTGAGCAGCACGAGAATATTGCTTAGTGTGTGTGGAGTCTTAGAACCCCTTAGGCTAAAGACTCCTCCAGGAGAGCGGGGATGCTTGCAGGGTCGCTTAGCAATTCCAATCTGCTCCTTACTTGTGTCAATGAAGACGGCATCCACATAGATTTTGGTACAGAAAGAGCCCAGAATAAATCCACAGGCTGGTCCAAATACCAACATCGTGAACAGGATTCCTGCAAGAAGAAATGAAACGTTAGGTTAAAACACAGAAGTCCTTCAAGGAGTGAGATCATCGAAGGCTCAAGAGACTGTCTTACATTTGGCCAGGTAAGATAACTGGTTATTACAAAATGACAGTACAAGGACTTAGTCCCACAGAGGGGATTATTCGTGATCTTCATCTTCGAGGACTCCATGGAAATACTGCGTATCATGCTAGAGTCCTATAGGATTCTGTTTTAGATTTTATTATTGTTTTAAATCATGTATAAGTGTGGATCTATGCATGGGAGTGCTGTGGCCTCAGAGGCTGGCAGAGGGCATTACATCCTCCGGAGCTGGAGTTAGAGGTGGTTGTGAGCCACCTGATATGCATGCTGGGAACAAACCTGGATCTTCTCTCTGCAAGAGAAGCAAGCACTGCTAACCACGGAGCCATCCCTCCAGCCCCTCTGCAGGAATTTGATCCATTGCTCTAGCAAGGTATCATAGACTCCCATTTCTCTTACCTTTAGGGGACTTTGTGCCACATCAATGAGAAATACTAAAATAATCCAAATCTGTCATTAAGTAGTTTTTCTACCATGAAGAAATCTTCAGGGGAGGTGAGCTGAAGAGATGGCTCAGTTGGCAAAGCACCCCCAGCATAAGTATACGAACCTAATTTGGATCTTTAGAACTAACATATAAGCCCACTGTGGCAGCCAGTCTGTAATCCCAGTACTAGGAAGGTGGGGACATAAAGATCCATGGAGCTTATTAGTCACCCAGCCTAGCCTAATGGGTCAGATCTAGGTTCAGTGTGACACTGGCTCCAAAAAAAAAAAAAGGTGTAGAGCCACCAGGGAAGGTACCTGTCATACACATACAAACATGTGCACAGGCGCCTGCACATATACATGGATAGTCCTCCCTATGTGTACATATACGCTATACACACACACACACCACAAAAAGAATTTTGAAAGGATTTTTGCAACTGTTTTTACATTCACTTTAGCTATATACACTTCGTCCTTCCCTCCCTCCCTCCCTTCTTCCTTTCTTGTTTTGCTAATCTAGGCACTCACACAAATTCAAGAACTCTTGGGAAGTGAGAAAAATCCAACCCACAAATTGTTTTCAAATGCAACCAAATATTTATAATCTCTAAATATATTAAATATGAAAATCCACACAGGGATGTGGATTGAGAAGAAGTGACTAGACCCTGGATAATTCCAGTTTTGCCAACCCCCACTGTGGAATCACTGGCAATGGTAGTTCAGGACTCAAGCCTGTCCGGGAACCTGAGAAGATGGCAGGCCTTGGCTGTGCATTTAGTTACCTGGAGACTATAGCACATAAGTTTTACACAAGGCTTTTGCATGACTCTTGGAAAAGCACCGAGCCTGAATTGAAACTCACAGGCTATAACTGCTTAACTGACTTTCAGCCTTCAGAGGAATCCTCCGAGCACCGATCATCCCCCAGCCATGAGGATAAAGAGGAAAGTTGCAATCCCTCACGACAAAGACAGCCATCTGATGGGGACAGCCAGTAACTTATGCCTAAGTGGTTGATCTAGAATGGCGGGTACCAGTGGGTCTACCTGGGAATCAGTGTCATGATGGGAACCTAAGCTCACAGGAGGACATATATGTCTACTGACTGGCTCCATCAGAGCTGGGGCTCAGAGTACATGGCTCACTCTGTGTGTGTGTGTGTTTTATATAGGTACATTTTATCCTCAACCCGTATTAGTCACTCCGCCTCCTGCTTACCATGAAGCCAGCGGGTCTGCCCTGCCATGCCCTTCCGCCCGTCATGGCATTCTGCTTCACCAAAGGCCTAAAATCAATAGGACCAAGTGACCGTGGACTGAGACCTCTGAAAAAAACGAGCCAAAATAAATCCTTTGTTGGCTCAGTTGTTTCTCCCGGTATTTTGTCGCAGCAACGTGCACTGGCTAACACACAGCTCCTTCTATTAGCCGAGCACCAAGCTCAGGCTTGGAGACTCAGTACAAAACCTCAGACAGTCAGGAGTCCTGGTCGTCATAGAGCTCCCTGACTTATTGGAGGGACCCAGAAGGAAACTCCAGAAGTTCAAATGTTTCTAAGTGTTGGGGAAGGAAACTAGGTCTTTACAAATAGGAGCCCAGAGCCCCAAAGCAATCACTTGATTTTGGCCTGCAGACAGTTAGATGGACACAATGAAAAATAATGGTCTGTGATACAAGAATGGGCTGCTGGAAAGAAACGAATCTGTTTCACAGTACTCGAAGGACCGCCACAGAGCCCAAAGCTCACAGCTATTTCTTAAGGGGAAGTTTCAAAAGGCAGAACATGTTAACTTTGGAAAGGAACAGCAGCCATAGGACCAGAGTGTGCCAGTCTGCTTTGTTACGTTGCAGACAGATGATGATAGCCTGACAAGATTGTTGTGTGTGCACGCGTGTTCATGTGTGTGAGAAATACACACACACACACAGCGTGTGGCAGGGGCATAGGGATGGATCCCAAGGCCCAGTGAATTACAAGCTGGTGCTCTATCACTGTGGCACAGCCCTAGCTGAGTCTCTGGGGGCCAACTTGCTCCTCCTCAGTGAGAAACCATAGCAAACCTACAGTAAGTTGGTTTTGAAGAGTTTTCTGTGGACAGCCCAGTGGTAGGATGTGGGAAGGGTCCTCACACATCAGGAGGCATGAGAACTCAGATGCAGCGGCCTTGGGGCAAGGCCCCGGGTCCTTAGGGAAAGCTGAAGGTCTGAGGCACACAGGGATCTCACAGAGAGTTACTTGTGAATTTGTTTTGCCAGCTCTCTTTTCGTCAAGCTGTGGTTTGGTTTAGTTTGTTTGTTTGTTAATTTAGTTTTGTTTTTTTAAACTTAGCAAAACTACCTCAAAATGATACCTCGCTGTAGCATCCCTGTGTGGGACGGGTCCTGGTCCAGAGGAAATGGTTCTGTTGTTGTTCTTTTAAATTTGTGACTCAAGAGTGCCCTCTTCTGTCTGCCTGGTGTCTCTACACCACAGGAAGGGCAAGCTGTGGAAGAGCCTGAGAAAGGAAGCCAGAGTGGTCTTCTGTCTAAGGCCCCTCTAACCCAAACCACTTCACATCTCCAGTCCCCTGCAGTCTCTTCAATGATTCAAAGAGCAAGTTCGTACATAGATGCATTCTCAAACTCTCCTTCCTGCGTCTGCAGCATGTAACTCAATCCATCACATGCAGAGGGCCAGAAGTCGGAACTCGCCAGTCTATTGAGGGGACCGTCCTGGTGAGGACTGGATAGCCTGGACTCAAACCCCATATCTACTATTTCCTATCCTCACCAGAGCTCACTTGCTTCTCTGATGTTACCTTCCAAGGGCAGTGGATGCTACCCTTGCTTTCTAGTGGTAATATGCCCGGAAAGAGGAAACAGTGCCTCAGGAGGGAATGAGGGATGCTGGTGGTGAAGCTGTGAGCACCTTAAAATTAGTGTACATCTGTAGTTGCCAAGAGACCATGAGCCCCCCTCCATGAACTCACAGCATACTGTAGAATAACCTTTCCCTGTCATCCTTCGTTTCTTTCCTTCCTTCCTTTCCTTCCTTCCATCCTTCCTTTCTTTCCTTCCTTCCTTTTTTCTCTCTCTCCCCCTCTCTATTTAATTTTTTTCATTTATTTTACATACCAACCAGTTCCCCTCCCTCCTCCCATCTCCTCCCCTCCCCCTTTCCACCTACCACTCCCCTCCCACCCCATCCACTCCTCCTCCATCTCCATACAGAAAGGGACAGGCCTCCCAGGGGCTTGCAGAAAGCATGGCACATCAAGTTGAGGCAGGACCAAGCTCCTCCCCTTACATCAAGGCGGGGCCAGGTAATCCAGCATGGGAAACAGGTTACCAAAAGTCAGCTAAGCACCAGGGAGAGGTCCTGATCTCAGTGTTAGAATCCTTACTAAGAGACCAAGTTACACAACTGTCACACACAAGCAGAGGGCCTATGTTGGTCCCATGTAGGCTCTCTGCCTGTTAATCCAGTGCCCATGAGCTCCCGTGAGCTTAGCTCAGCCGTCTCTATGGATTTCCCCATCATGACCCACCTGGCTGATACAATCCCTTCTCCCTTTCTTCAGCAAGACTCTAGGAGATCAGCACAGTGTTTGTCTGAGGATCTCTGCCTCTACTTCCATAAGTCACTGGATAGAGTATCTCTGATGGCAGTTAGGGAAGTCACCAATCTGCTTACAGTAGATGGCCAGTTCAGGCACCCTATCCACTATTGCTAGGAGTCTTAGTTGAGGTCATCCTTGTGAGTTCCTGGGGGTCTCCCTGACAGCAGGTTTCTCCCTAACTCCCAAGTGCCCCCTGCCCCACGCATCAAGATATCTCTTTTGTTACTCTCTCCTAGAATAGCTTTTTTTGAAAGCAGTTTCATTTATTATTTTATGAATATGTGCCTGTGCTTAAGTGTATGCACATGTACCACATGCATGAAAATGCCCGAGTAGGCCAGAAGAGGGCGTCAGATAACTTGGATTTATCTCCTTAATTTCTTTCAAATTCATGTCCTCTTTTAAAAAATTAACTGTTGTTATATGCAAGTGTGTGTGTGTGTGTGTGTGTGTGTGTGTGTGCATGCACAAATATGTGTGTGCATATGCTGGAAGACACCAGAAGTTGAGCGACAGTAGTGAAAACAGCTTGGTATTGGCATAAAAACAGAGACGTTGACCAATGGAATCGAATTGAAGACCCGGATATTAATCCACAAACCTATGAACACCTCATATTTGACAAAGAAGCTAAAAGTATACAATGGAAGAATGAAAGCATCTTTAACAAATGGTGCTGGCATAACTGGATGTCAACCTGTAGGAGAATGAAAATAGATCCTTACTTATCTCCATGCACAAAACTCAAACCCAAA